>CABHPQ010020412.1:0-28661 GCA_902168405.1 Peromyscus aztecus | reverse complement strand
GATCTGAAATGTTTAAACAGAATTTCTTCATGTTTTCTTGTTATTTTATTCATTTCTTTACTCCGATTATTCAAAGGCCTTTGGTGATGATATTATCAATCTTGTGAGGGGGATGTTAGGGATTTCTTTTGCCTTTTCCAAGAACCTAGTGAACTCCTATTTATCCTTCCAGACTCATTCTTATTAACTTATTGTGAAAATTTGGCAACTCCCTTAGAAGTAATCATGCTTTATCTGTTTGATAGCACTAGCCTTATTTTCTCTCTTGCTATCCAAATAGCTGCCTTGCATGTGGGGAGTGCCTAATAAACTTATTATTATTAATAAACTTGCATATTATTAAATGTTATTAGAAAGATAAATCATCCTGGATGGAGTTCATGGAGTAATAGAAGGAATTCTGAACTTTTATTTAATTTTTTTAACATATTTTTTTTTAAGATTTATTTATTTATTATGTATACAGCATGTATGACTAATGGCCAGAAGAGGGCACCAGATCTCATTACAGATGGCTGTGAGCCACCATGTGGTTGCTGGGAATTGAACTCAGGACCTCTGGAAGAACAGCCAGTGCTCTTAACCTTTGAGACATCTCTCCAGCCCTATTTAATGTTTAAGCAACATTTTTGACTATGGATAAGGAGTGAGAACATACATACATTCTCATGTATCAGTGATAGTTTATCCACATAAAAGAGGTGTAAAAATCTGTAGGTAAAAAGGAAAATGAGGATCACAAAAATGCACACTTTAAAAGAGAACTAAGCTAGTGAATAGTCAGTGTACACACTGGAATGTGTAATTTGTTATTCGCAAAAAGACATGAATAAGGTGCTGCTTGAATTTAGGAAATACTAAAAATGAACACAGTTCACTAGGTACTATTTAGTAAAGGTTAATACATGGATAAAGAAAACTGCAGCCTACATTATATTGTACTCCTGAGTCATAAGGTGGTTTGAGCCTTTAGCTAATGGGACTTTTGTATATTGTATCCTTAATCAACTTGGTCTGACTATTTCTGCTAGCTTGTTTTTGACATCTCTCTTAACTCCAACAGTATTACTGACCTTCCAATTACCTCTACTCAGTCTCAACAGTCCTGTCCCCAACTTTCATTTCCTGAATGGATTTACTCATTGCCAAGATTATCCTAAGCAAATACTGGCTTTCAAAGAATGAATTTATTCTTTTGTTTAAAAATGACTCAGGATATGGCAACTTGATTGATCCAGAGTCTATGCCTGAAAAGCAGAGAACTTGTCCTAGTCATTAGTAACCCCTGTTTTTCTTCCCTTACTTAACTTCTCCCCTGTCCACCTAAATGTAAAGTTTTTTTCATGTGAATTTTAAAATTATCACCCTCCCTAAAACAGTGCTTCACGTGTTTGATATTTATGAATAAAGTTTGAGATGCAGAAAGGCTGAGTACTCCATGAATATTTTTATTTAAAAATTCTACATATTTTCTGATTCATGCACACATTTATTGAAAAAAATTGATACTAAACTACTTTGATTACTTTATATTTTTCTACCTTGAATTTTTCTCATCCAGACTTCCTCCTTGTGGTTCTGGTGTTTTCCTGTGTTTCTATAGCTAAACAACAGAGTGTGCTTAAAGCTGGGGTTGTCATATCATGTGAGGGTGGAAAGGACACAGCCAAGGGAAGATACTTTCTTTCTCTCTCTTTCTCTCTCTCTCTCTCTCTCTCTCTCTCTCTCTCTCTCTAAGCTTTTTTCCTTTTTTGGTTTATGTGCAGAGGATTGACTTAATTATATTCTTCAGTTGGTGAACTATTATTATTCTTAGGACTAGAAAGACATTGCAGGTATTTGGAGTAATAGTTTTTAATTTGGCATATGTATAATACTCTGCTGTTAGGAAGCTCTTTCAACAAACTTGTTTATATTTATTATCTTTCCTTCATATAAACACATCAAATTAGTAATAAGGATGTAGAAACTAAAACAACAACAAAACAAAGCAAAACCTTGGGAGATTTTTGAGGTCCATTCTGTTTCAGAAATACTTTTGAGTAATGGAAGTCAGGGTGTGGAGACAGTGAAAATAAACTACTTTTGTGTGTAAATTATTGACAAAAGAAGTTAAGACAAACATTACAGTTTGAGGATTTTAAAGAGTTCAATACAATGGGAATGCACCAAAGACAGTTAAAAAGCCTGTTAGAGTGCAGGATTGGCTGAAGGTGTAATGCTCAAAGATATTAATGGAATAGAGTACTAGAGCAGGGAACCTGGAGCAGTGAGAATAGGCACACAGAGAGAAGAGAAAAGAATGAATTAAAACATAAGTTTAAAAGCAGAGATGGATGAAGCTGACAGTATTCTTTTTGTGTGTTTTATTAAGTGATGAATACTCTTTCTTATTTAATATCCAGGTAAAGTTTGTAGGTATATCTGAATAGAAAACTCTAGGAATAAGTCAAATCATAAGTGCAGAGGTTATTAATTTTTTAATCAGTGTGTTCTATTTTTTAGAGAAGTTTCAGGTTAACAGGAAAATTAAGTAGGAAATAGAGTTCTTATATGCCTCCTGTATTTCCTGTACTAGGATAACAAATATGCATTCTTTCAGCTGATAAATTTACACTGACACATCATTATCACCTAAGGTATATTGTTTACATAGGCTTTTCTCTTTGGGTTGAACATTCTATAGGTTTGGACAAAATTATAATGACTTGCATTCACCATTGTCATATCATACAGATAACTGGACTGCCCTACAAATCCTCTTTGCTTCATCTGTATAGCAGGCATTCTTGGTTGCCAGCTCCCAAATCATGACACAGACACTTACCACTAATTATGAGTGCTTGGCGCATTTACCTCATCTACATACTGTCCATCCTGCTTTCCTGCTTCCTCTGTGTCTAGCTGGCTGCCCCCACCCAGCCCCCTGCTGGCTGGCCCTCCTTTTCTCTGTGCCCACCAGCCCCACCTATCCCTCCTGCCTAGCTATTGGCCATTCAGCTTTTTATTAGACCAATCAGGTACCTTAGGCAGGCAAGGTAAAACAGCAACACATCTTTACATAGTTAAACACATTCAGTGTCACAAAAGCTACACACCTTTACATAATTAAACAAATACTGCATAAACAAATACAATACATCTTTGCATAGTTAAACAAATATCCTATTCCACAACATATCTGTTTATCACTTACCTCTCTAACCTCTAGTAACTATTGATCCTTCCACTATTCCCATACTTTCACCTTGTGCAAAATACTGTATACTTAGGATCATACAATATGTAGGTCCCCCCATTCCTTTCATTTAGTAATGTGCATTTAAACTTCCTACATGTCTTCCTATGGTTTGATATCTTATTTATCTTAAGTGCTGGGTAATAACACCTCACCTGGCTATGCCACAGTTTATCTATTTAACTTCTAAGAAACTATCTTTGTCACTTCTATGTTTTAGCAATAGTAAATAAAGCTATTGTAAACATCAATATTCTGTAACCCCCCCACACACACACACACTCTTCCTACACCATAACTTCCCAACTCCTTTGAGTAAATACCAAGGACTATGAGAGCTGTATTCTATATTAAGAATAAGTTTGGTTTTGCTAGAAACTGACAACATACACAGTGACTGTACTACTATTTTCAGTTGCACTGGTAGCAAATGAGAGGCCTGTTCTGCATTCTTAACAACATTTGGTAGTGTAAGTGTTCTCTATTTTGGCTATTTTAATAGATGTATAGTGGTATTCCATTGTTGCTTTAAATTGATCTTCCTAAAAACACGTAATGTTGAGCATCTTTTCATAAGTTTGTTTTCCATCTGTATTTCTTCTTTACTGAGACATCTCTTCAGATCTTTTAGCTATTTTTAAACCAAGTACTTCTATATTTGGCACAACATAGAATTTAATATTTATTTTGCGAGTTTATTTTCTAATAATGTGTATCTTTTCTTTTAATTTTCTTGACAGTATCTTTTGTAGAGCAGAAGTTTTATGTTTTAATGAAGCCCAGTTTACTAATTGTTAGTTTTATGGATCATCATCATCATACCAGAAGTCATCTAGATTTCCTTTTATGTTATCTTCTAAGAGTTTTATGTTTTATATTTTATACCTAACATTGTGGCCCATTTTAGGTTAGCAATGCATTTAATGTTAATTGTTCTGGGTATGAAGTCTGCATCTAGACTTTTTGTCTATTGCTCAAGTTGAACCCAGGGTTTCATGTATGTTAGGCAAACACTCTACCAACTGAACTACATGTATCAGCTCTATATTCATTTTATTTGAGATGGAATCTCATTGTAAAGACCTGACTGTCATGGAACTTGTTTTGTAGACAGAGCTGACCTCAAACTCACAGAGATCTGCCTGCCTCTGCCTCCTGAGTGCTGGGACTTAGGATATGTAGCCACCATGCCTGGTTTTCTATATTCATTTTTGTTTTTGCATGCAGTTATCCAGTTCTGGCAGCATTAATTGAAAGAGTTATATTTTCTTCATTATGTTTTCTTTTGTCCTTTGTCAAAGACAAGTTAGCTGTATTAATGTGTATCCATTTATGGAATCTTATTCTATTACATTGATTAACTTGTCTATTATTTTGCAAATACCACATAGTTTTATTACTTTAGTCTTATAGTAAGTCTTTGTGGGGGCTAATCTTTTTTTTTAACTGAAATTTAATACAGTATATTCTGGTCATGCTTTCTATTTCCCCATATTCTTCTATTTGATGAGATTTAAAATCACCATGGAAACAATCTCTGGGCATGTCTGTGAGGTATTGCCCTGATTAAGTAAATTAACTTGACATAAGAAAAATCAACCAAAATGTGAGTTGTACCATTCCATGGGCTGTGTGGCCCCAGACTGAATAAATAAAAAGAAGAAAGTGAGCTGAGCACAGGCATTCATCACTCTCTTTCTCTCTGCTATGGACACAGTTTGACCAGCTGTTTCCTGCTCTTGCCGTTGTTCCTTCCTGCCATGGTGGATTATATTGCCGTTGTTCCTTCCCGCCATGGTGGATGCTTTTGCCAGGTGCTTTGTCACAGGAATGAGATGAGTAGTCAGTACCGTCTAGAAATTGGTGGTAATGTTCCACTGCCTTTTCTCTTTCCTAATATTGAATTGCCTATTCCCTATCTTCTGCCTTTCAATATAAATTTCAGAACCAATTTTATAGTCATAAAATAAGTTGTTTAGGGTTTTTTTTGGGGGGGGGGGTGTACTGAATTTATGGATCAAGTTGGAAAGAACTAATAATACCTTGAAACTATTAGTTCTTTTTATCCTTGATTCTGAAGTCATTTTAATTTGTTTGGTCCTTTTATATATTTCATCAGAGTTTTCGAGTTTTCCTAATAGACATCCTGTATAAATGTTATTAGATTGTTATCAAATTAGTATCAAAGATATGTCAATATAAATTGTGATGTGTTTTAAGTTTCAATTTCTGATTGTTTATTATTGATAAAATAGGAAGAAATTCGAGTTGTGTTTCTTAACCTTATGCAGTCTAGCTGTACTAATTCTAGGAACTGTTTTGTCAGTTCTTTGATATTTCCTGCTGAGATACCCCTGTCATATGTAAACAAAGACAGTTTTATTTCTTGGTCCTAACTGTATATTACTTCCTTTCCTTCAATAATTCCCCTTGGTAGAATTTCCAGTATGATGTAAAAATCAGTGGTAAAAGGAGACATATTTGCCTTGTTTCTGAGTTTAGAGGGAATGCTTTCTGTTTCGAACAATTAAATATGATGTTATTAGTATTTTTTTTAGGAACAGATTGTTTATGTGAAGTTAAGGAAGTCTTCTTCTGTACTGATTAATCTTGACTTTTAACTTGATTGGGTTGAAAGATGTCCAGGAGATAAAACACGTTTCTGGGTGTGTTCTTGGGGAATTTTCAGAGAGAAGCAATTAAGGAAAGTAAGACTCACCTCGAATATGAGCAGCATCAGCATAAACTGAAGGCTCAGATGGAATAAATTAAAAGAAGAGAGCTGTTAGCACAGGCCCATATTCTCTCTTTCCCGACTCATAAGTGCTGAGGGGCTTTCTTCTACTGTGCCCTCCTGCCATGACATTTTGCCTTATTACAGGCCACAAAATATGGACATAGCCAATTATCAACCGAAATTTCTGAAAATGTGAGCTCTAAGTTCAGTCTTTCCGTATTTATCACAGTGATTGAAAGGAAAAAGGCTAGCACAGAAAAGAAGTACCAGAGAGGTGAGGTTGTTGCTGTGATGACATGACTGTGGTTAAGATGGTTTTAGAACAGGTTTGTTGGAAGAATTTGGAGAACAATAGAGATGAGGATTAAGGAAAGCCCCAGGATTCAAAAACCAGAAGTAAGTGTATGATTTGGCCAGAACCTTAGCTCAGACAGGGATATGGGCAGCAAAAACTGCTCAGGCCATTTCAGATGGAAATGAGGATTCCATTGATAATTAGACTAGAGGATATTCATGTTTCATGTGTGGCAAATATCTTTTCTACATTTTGCCTATGCCCTAAGCCTTTATGAGAGGTTAAATTAGAAGCTGATAGACTAATTAGCCTGGTAGAAGTTATTTCTACACAGTGCAGCATTCATTCTGAAATGTGGGCTTTGCTTGCTGCTTTTATAGAGATTTATAGTGAGAACTGAAAGCAAAAAGTAAAGAAAAAAATAATTGAAAACTTAGAGTTTTCCTGAAAGTTGGGGCGAGATAGGTGTAGCTTTTGTAAAACAGGGACCAATAGAGGTATTGCTGCTAAAGAGACTATGCTTAATAAAAACAAGTCAACTAGGGGTCAGAGAGGTGGCTCAGTGGTGATTATTCTGAAATCACGTATCCAACTCTTAAGAGGGAAGAAGTAAGAGGATTGCTTAGGCTTGCTGGCTTCCAGCCTCAACAGGAAAACACCTGTTCAGGAAGAGAACGTTGCCTTAAAAGAAAAATATGCAGAGTTATAGTGGAGAACACCAGACACCTTCTGGCTACCACACATACAAGAACATTGAAACAAACACACAGATACAGATACAGACAAAGAGATAGATAGACCCCCCAGTACATAAACAAACAAACAAACAAACATCTAAAAACAAGCCAACTACTTGCAGCAAGACAATTGTAAAGATGCTTTATCACAGGGTCAAGAGTATAAAGAGTTAACTAATTTTAAAGACTTTGCTTTGAGGAGAGACCGCTGGTATTGGGGGGCTGGAGAGATGGATCAGCAGTTAAGAGTACTTGTTGCTCTTGAAAACAACCTGAGTTCAGTTCATTACACAGAAGGCACAGTGTTGAGAACATCAGATACCTAGTCACCATTTTTAATAACAAATGAAGTTGATTTTCTGTGTTCCTTTAAGTTGCTATGGTATTTGTTTTCCTTTTTTAAATTTTTTATTTATTTTCCTCCCAACATAATATCCCTATTATTTGGGGATTTCATACAATATACCCCATCACACTGGCTTCCTATTCCTCCCAGGTCCATACTCCCACCCTTGTGACCTCCCCCCAAAAGGAAAAAACACACCAAGTCTAATTTGTGTTGCCCATATACTCATTGGAGCATGCTCAAACACCCAGTGGCTAGCCCCTTAAAGAAAACTGAGTCCTTCGCTTTCCCCCAGCCAGAAACCATCAACTGTGATGAGCTACACTTCAGCATCTTTTTTATTACATGATTTTTTAAATTGATTCTTTGGGAATTTCATATCAAGCATCCCAATCTCACTCATCTCCCAGTCCCTCTACCTTGTAGCATCCTCCCACAAGGAACACTTAAAAAGAAATAATAAAAATAAGAATATTAAAGAAAACAAAAAAACAAAAACAAAATAAAACCTCAAAAAAAATAAGAAAAAAAACCCCACTTTGCTCCTCTATCTTTCTCACTTCTCCATCACCTCTTCATTTGTCTTAGTGATGTTGGGAGCTGCTATGTATCATGCAGTATACTCTTTGACCAAATAGCTTTACTTGCAAGTGTTCATTGTATAGTGTGTTATTGGTCAGATTCAAGACTTCTGGCTTCTGGTATACCATCGATGCTGGACCCTCACCAAAACTCCTCTGGGATATCCGGCTGTTGTGCTGATTCATGGAGATCCTGTGGCTATGGTTCAGCAGAGTCAGTCCCTTCATGCATGCCAGCAGGTCATAGATGGGGTAGATGTTGGGGAGTGCCAACTCATAAAGTACTGATGTGAGCCAGGGTGGTAGCTGAGTTGGGCATGGCCCTCATACTTCAATACATGGTTGAACACATGGGTCCCTGTGATAACATGGGCAATGGACATCAACACAGACCCTGGCTGCATCTGGACTATAGACCCAGACATGGCCATTAGCAGTATCATTGGCCTGGTTGTCACCATAGCTCCAGGTGGTAGTACAGGCCTCTCATATCGAGATGTGCCCAGCAGTAGCGTGGTCCCAGGACTCCAACATGACCCCAGGTGGCAGCCCAGACCCCAAACAGTCCCGCAGCCTTTGATGGTAACAGCAGCCATAGGTATCAACACAGACCCTGGCTGCAGTATGGCCATGAACCCAGACATGACCCTGTCTACAACTTAGGCCCTAACATCAGTATGCCCCCCCGGAGGGGAGTAGTGCAAGCCACCCCAATTTGTACAGCCCTGGCAGCAGCCTCACCCTCAGGTGCCAACATAGCCTGAGGTGTCAGCCTAGATCCTGGACTCTGCACAGCCTTTGGTAGTGAGAGGAGCCACAGATATTGATGCAGACACTGACTACAGTAGGGCCACAGACCAAGACATGGCCCTCGGCTGTAGTGGGTAGCCATTCCAGCTTTGATCTGGAAGTTCCAACCCCCATTGAGGCTTCGGTAACTGTCATGCCTACAAGGCGGGGCCAAGGGAGGACCCTGAAGACCCGAGATCTGGATGCGCCGGCTCTCTTGGTTCCTGGACCCTGGACGCTGGAGGTAGACCGAGGAAAGTTCTCCAGAGAACACCACCAGACTGCACTACACCTTTTCCAAACCCTGTAAACTATCCCTTCACTTGTAAGTTACCCCACAAAATAAACCTCCCTTTTAACTATGTGGAGTGGCCTTAATAATTTCACCAATACTCGGGAGCAGCTCAGACCCAGATGATACCATGTCCCTGAGTGGCAGCATAGACTACCCAGATCAGCATGGCCCGCTAGCAGCACATCTCTTGGACCCCAACATGGCCACAAGTGGCAGCCCAGAACCCAGGCATTCTTGTGGCCTTTGGTGGCAACACGGCCATGGAGATCAACACAGACCCTCGCTGTGGTAGGACTATAGACTCAGGCATGGTCCTAGGCTGTGGCTCAGGCGAAAATGACACCATGACCCCAAGTGGCAGTGCAAGGCACTCAGATCTGTATGGCCCTGGTGGCAAAATGACCCTCAGACACCAACATGGACCTAGGACACTTCAGCATCTTTGTCACAATTTTTAAGAATTCTTCAGTAGCTTCCTGTCTAGACTGCTTTTTTTTTGGGGGGGGGGCGGGGGCTGCCATAGAAGCCTTCCATGTCTCTCATTCTCAATTATGAGTCTGCTGTCATTAATAACCCTGCAAAAGAAGCTTTCTTGCTCATAACAGCAGCATGGATCATAGACTTCCACATGGTTTTCAGTGGCAGAATAGGCCACAGACATTAACATGGACTACGAGTGGCAGCACAGATCACAGACACAAACATGGCCTCAGGCAGCAGTATAGATCACAGGCATCCACATGGCCTCCGGTGGCAACATGGACCACAAATATCAACATGGCCTGCAGTAGCAGCATGAACTATAGACACCAGCACTGGCCCCAGCTGTAGCATGGACCATGAACACCAATATAACCTCTGGTAGCAGCATATACCATGAAGATCTTTCAAGGAGGCTTAATCCAGAAAATGAACCATTCTTCATATTGGATATCTTGTCACTCCGAGCACAGCCTGCATGAGCTCCAGGCTGCTGTATAACACCCTGCCAGCCCTACTCAGCAAGGACATGCTCTTTTGTCTGCTGCAGCAACACTTTCATAGTTCTGCCTCTCTCCTTAGCTCTCACACCCCTCCATTCCATCATCTTTCCCACCTCCTATTGCATATTCATTTATTAAAGTAGCATTGCAAACCACTGTGTGTTACACAGTATATTTTTTTTGATAAAACAGCTTTACATGCAAATGCTTGTTGCAGCAAGTCATTGATCTGATTCAAGGTTTCTGGTAAATGCTAGACTATTGCTGAGACTCATCACAGATCTTCAGGCAGCTGCACTGCTCCCTGCCCTCTGCACCTCCTCCCACACCAGGCACGACTATTGTGTTTGCAGTCCATGGGCAGTGCCATGGCCCCGAGCTCTTCTGCAGCAGTGGTGGCTTTATGCTGTTGGGCCGGGCCCACTGGCCTGAGCCTCCTGGCAGGCCGAGGACCAGTTTTACTTGGCAACGGCATGCTCCTTTGTCCGCATCACTGCTCCCGAGTCTCTGTGCTACACGCTGCTCTGCTCTGTCATCATTTTTTCCACTTCCATGAGACCACTTATTTTTATTTATTAATTTATTTTTTTTGGTTTTTTGAGACAGGGTTTCTCTGTGTAGCTTTGCACCTTTCCTGGAACTCGCTTTGGAGACCAGGCTGGCCTCGAATTCACAGAGATCCGCCTGGCTCTGCCTCCCCAGTGCTGGGACTAAAGGCGTGTGCCACCACCGGCCGGCTAGAGACCACTTAATTTTTCAACATAATATTTTTATTGATAATTTGGGAATGTCACATAATGTACCCCAATGAAACTTCCTAGTCCTCCTAGGCCCAGCCCCCCCCCATATACACCCTTGTAGCCACACACACACAAAAAGAAAAAAATCCAGCAAGTCCAGTTTGTGTTGTCCATATACTCACCTCACCAGAGGCCAGCCCCTTAAAAACTAAGTCCTTCCCCGTACCTCCCAACCCCCCACTCCCCCACTCCTGCCAGAAACCGTCAATTGTGATGAGCTATACTTGAGCATTTTTGTCACAATTTTTAAGGACTCTCTTCAACAGCTTCCTGTCTGACTGCTTTCTTTTTTTTTTAGGGGGGAGAAGGGGTGCTTTCCCCAGAATCCAGGGGGAAGTCCATGTTCTGTGCTGCTGCTTACTGCAGAGGGCAAGGAAGTTTCTTTTGCAGTGGTATGATGACTGCAGACTCACAGTTGGGAATGAGAGACGTAGAAGACTTCTGTGAGACTACTTTTTTAAAGCATCTTCCCCTAAGATCTGCCTTATTTTAGTTGTTCTAGAGGTACTGCGGGCTCTGCAAGTTCATCCTTTACCACTGAGTCTCTCTTCAAAGCCTCCATGGGTTTCTCAGCCACCACTGCCATCTTGAATCCTGTGGTCAAGAAGCAGAGGTTTGAGAGATAGTTCAGCAGTTAAGAGCACTTGCTGCTTTTCTAGAGGACCCAGGTTCAGTTCCCAGCACCTGCATGGCAGCTCACAGCCATCTGTAACTCTAGTTCTGGGTGATTCAGTGTCCTCTTTTGACCTCCATGGGTACCGGGTGTGTATGTGGTACACATACATACATGCAGGCAAAACACTCATGCTCATAAAATAATAATAAATCTTTTTAAAAAGAACCAGAGAAATGAATGTTGGCTTCATTTTCCCCCTTTTTATTAATTAATGAATGTTGACCCTCTTTTTCTTTTTAATTAAGCATGAGACACCAGTCCATGGGATGGTGTTTCCCATGTTCAGGTCTTTTCCACTCTAAAGCCTCTTTAGGTGTGCCCTCACAGGTTAGCCCAGAGATGTGCCTCCTAGGTGATAGCATATCCAGTTATGTTGACAAATGCAAATTATCCCTCTACACTGGTGCCCTGCTTGCAAAGGGCCATATAAGGAAGTGATTCCATCTGTTCAGTTGTGTAAACACTTAGAAGCCTTTGCAATCATTAATCAAGGGGGCTCAGCCCACTGCTTGAACTAGTTAAAAACTTCGCTATCATGCATATGGTCTTAACTTTGTAGGCATTTAAGGAGGCAAGATTTGAGAAGACCTGAAAGCTTTTACCCACATTTCAAAATAAAGGTAGGTGTGTGTGGGGGGTGTGTGTGTGTGTGCAAGCAGTATGTGGCAGAGTCAGGATCTCTGCAGTTAGTCCCTGAGAAGATAATGTAGTAAGATATGAATGCAGGGGAGACTGAGAAGTTGGAGAGGGAAGGAAGGTGGGGTTACTGCTGAGGAAAGCTACGGGCAGTAAACTGAGTTATTCCAAGAGAGATACCATAGGAATTGCTGATTGCAAGGCCATAGGGATAGGGTTTTCCAAATCCTTTGATGTTCATATGCTGTGTCCCTCAGATGCTTGGACATGAAGGATTTGATGCTTTCTCGGTTTGATCTCGGTCTCCCTTTGGTCACATGTCTCCCTTTCATTGTTTCCATTTTTCCACTTCAGAATAGAGATGGTTTACTCTGTGCCATTTTATATTGCAAATAGGAACTCAGACTTAAGAATTATAGATATGAATATATACATTAGGGCGTAGAAGGACAGCTCAGCAGTTAAGAACACTGCTGTTCTTGTAGAGGACCTGGGTCCAGTTCCCAATGCCACATGGTGGCTCATAAAGTTTCTGTAACTCCAGTTTCAGAACTCTGTTTGTACCAGGCATGCACATGATGTGTTTACATACATGTAAGCAAATATTTTATGTAAATAAAATAGAAAGAAGTACATCTTAAAAAATATATATGATAAACTCCAATTCATTTTATTAAGTACCCTTGAAGTACAAAGGGTCTTATATAGGCTTTATTCTTTGTAATTTAAAAGCAAAAATACTACTTAAAATGTTATCAGGCATAATGAAATAGCCAAAGAGCCATGAGATGGGGTAATCACAGATCTTAAAATATTCATAGTGGCTTTGCTTTCTCTATATTATATGGCAATAGTTGGTATAGTTATTTTCAAGCTCATTTAAAGATCTGTAATGAATTTTTGATAATAATATGTATTTTCTTCTTGAAAGACTTGACAATTAAATAGATCAAAATAGAAATAACTGTTTGAACTCTTAGACACATTTCAGTGCTTCAGTGGATTAACTCAAGCTCAGAAAATTGCCTGCCTCTGTCTGCTGAGTCCTCAGCAGACCAGAAAAATAAAGTGCCTAGAAAAAATCCCATATACAATGGATTTTGTATTTTTCTCAGTGACACAAACCCACTCTTAAAAACAAGGAAACAAAAATTCTATTTTATGTATATGGCTGTTTTACCTGGTATGTTGCCAAATGAATACTATGTAGTAAAAAGTGCAGTCTCCCTGTAATTATGAGTCTCCTGCTCATTATGAGTCTCCTACCTATAATGTTGGAAATTTGTAAATGTTCAAAATATTTACATTGATGTTTTCCATCCCAGTATTTGACTTTTCTATTAAAACAGGTATGCTAATGATATAAGTATTTGAATGACATGTCCAATGTTCTGGTGAAAAGCAAGATTAATTATTTGTTTGTTTGTCTGTTCATTTAAGACAATGCCTCTCTTTATAGCCCCAGCAGCTCTGGAATTCCCTATGTAGACTAGGATTACATCAAGCTCAGAAATCTGCCTGCCTCTGTCTCCCAAGTGCTGAGTTTAAAAGTGTGCACCATCACATCCAACTGAGAAAGCTAATTTTAAAATTAAATTTATTTGTTTATTTTACATCCCAACTATTGCAGACTATGAGAAGTCCAGCCCCTCAATTGCCTACTCCCAGGGGCCAGGAAGAATCTACAACCCACTGATAATCTAATCTTTGATGGTATTAAATAAATCTATGTACACAAAACTCTTAGTCCATACACTTTATTCTTCTGAGTCAGTTCTCTCTCTACACAGCTTCTTTTCTGCCTTCATGCTTAGCTCCTTTCTGTCCTCTCTTTTTCTGTTCTCTCATAGTCGTAACTAAGCTCATATGCTTTCAATCTCATCTTCATCCTCTGTTCTTTCATCCTCCATCTTTCCTTTCTCTTCTACTCTCCTGACCTGATTAAAATCCACCTACAGTCTGTAAAACTTTTCCTTGCTCCTTATTCTTTACCTGAGCCAGTCTGCTTTAGCATCTACTCTGCCTTGTTCTCTTCTCTCCGACCATGTGACTCTGCCCAGACCAGGAATTCTGCTCCAGTCTTTACTGCACCTGGTTATGCGAAAAACTCTTTTGTCTTGAGTCAATAGCTCTGGCATGCCACTAGGCCTGAAGGAAAGAGATGGTCCGAGCTTCATTTGCACAAGAACCAATGATATGAATCTACAGTCTGTTTCCTAGGCTCTGTAGGGGTGTTACCTAGTAGATCAGCAGTAGGATTGAGAAGCTTATACTCTTTGCCATATGGCCTAGTAGTATATGATCACACAAGAAATTCATAGCAGAAGACAGCTGATGTATTAAAAGCTGAATAACACCAAATAATCCCTGATAAATGGCTTCCCTCTAGAAAAGATTCCTTGACCTTTCTAGGTATAGCCTTATTATATACAGCTGAATCTCTATAATATATTCTTGCAGCTTGCAGCACCCAACCACAGCTTCCCCTCCTTCCACTCCTTCCATTCCTTTCCCCTCTCCCCTTTACCAACCTCTCCCCCCTTAATCTACTCCTGTATTTCTGTTCAGAAAGGGGCAGGCCTTCCATGGGTATCAGCAAAGCATGGTGTATCAAGTTGCCATATGATTAAGCACCTCCCCTTTTAGGTTAGCCAAAGGATTAAGGACAGCTCCTGATCCCATTGTTAGGAGTCCCACAAATAGACCAAACTATACAACTATCACATATATGCAGAGAACTTAGGTCAGACCCATGCAGGCTCCCTGGTGTGTTGGTTCACTCTGTGAGTTCCTATGAGCCAGGTCAGTTGTTTCTAAAGGTATTCTTGTGATGTCCTTGACCCTTCTGGCTCCTACAATCCTTCCTCCCTCTCTTCAGCATGGTCCCCCGAGCCCAGCCTAATGTTTGGCTGTGGGTCTCTGTATCTGTTTCTGTCAATTATTGGATGAAGCCTCTCTGATGACAGTTGGTATAGTCACCAATCTGATCATAAGGGATGGCCAGATCAAGCTACATATCCACTATTACTAGGAGTTTTAGCTGGGGTCATCCTTACAGATTCATGGGAGTTTCTACTTGGCCGGCAAATCCCCCCTTTCTATTATCTCTTTCAGTACTCCATCCATCACCCAACCCAGTCTCTTAAGTTCTCATGCCCACCTGACTCCAGTCCACCCATGAGATCTCTTCTATTTCCCTTTACCAGGGAGATCCATGGGTTCCCTTTAGGTCCTTCTTGTTACCTAGCCTCTCTGGGTGTGTGGATTGTAGCATGATTATCCTTTACCAGTTAATATCTACTTGTGAGTGAGTACATACCATGTTTTTCTTTCTGGGTCTATATTACCTCACTCAGGATGATTTTTTTCTCATTTCATCCATTTGCGTTCAAATTTCATGATGTCATTGTTTTTAATGTCTGAGTAATACACCATTGTGCAAATGTACCACATTTTCTTTATCCATTCTTCAGTTGAGGGGCATCTAGGTTGTTTGCCTGTTCTGGCTATTGCAAATAATACTGCTATGAACATAGTTGACCAAGTGTTCTTGTGGTATGATTGGGCATCCTTTGGGTATATGCCAAAGAGTGGTATCACAGGGTCTTGAGATAGATTGATTCCCAGTTTACAGACAAATTGCCATATTGATTTCCAAAGTGGCTCTACAAGTTTGCACTCCCACCAGCAGTGAAGGAGTGTTTCCCTTACTCCATATCCTCTCCAACACAGGCTGTTATATGTATTTTTGATCTTAGCCATTCTGATAGGTTTAAGATGGAATCTCAGAGTCATTTTGATTTTAATTTCCCAGATGGCTAAGGATGATGTACATTTCTTTAAGTGTTTCTCAGATATTTGAGATTCTTCTATTGAGAATTTTCTGGTTAGGTCTGTACCCCATTTTTAATTGAATTATTTGATATTTTGATGTCTAGTTTTTTGAGATCTTCATGTATTTTGGAGATAAGCCCTCTGTCAGATGTGGGGTTGGTGAAGATCTTTTCCTATCTGTAAGCTGCCATTTTGGCTTATTGACAGTGTCCTTTGCCTTACAGATGCTTTCAGTTTCACGAGGTCCCATTTATTAATTGTCCATCTTAGTGTCTGTGCTATTGGTGTTGTATTTAGAAAGTGGTCTTCTGTGCCAATACATTCAAGGCTGGTTCCCAGTTTCTCTTCTATCAGGCTCAGTGTAACTAGATTTATGTTAAGTTATTTGATCCACTTGGATTTGAATTTTGTGCAGGCTGATAGATATGGATCTATTTACATTCTTCTACATGCCAACATCCAGTTATGCCAGCACCATTTGTTAAAGATGCTCTTTTCTCCATTGTATAGTTTTGGCTTTTTGTAAAAAATCAAGTGTCCATAGGTGTGTGGATTTATGTCTGGTCTTTGATTTGATTCCATTAAAAAATGTGTCAGTTTTTATGCCAGTATCATACAGTGTTTATTACTATAGCTCTATAGCAGAGCTTGAGATCAGGGATGGTGATACCTCTGGCAGTTCTTTTATTGTACAGGATTGTTTTGGCTATCCTGGGTCTTTTGTTTTTCCATGTGAAATTGAGTATTACTCTGTCAAGGTCTATAAAGAATTGTATTGGGATTTTAATGGGGATTTCAATTGCTGTTGGTAAAATGGCCATTTTCATTATGTTAATCCTACTGACCCATGAGCATGGGAGAACTTTCCATCTCCTGTATCTTCTCCAGTTTCTTTCTTCAAAGACTTGAAGTTCTTGTTGTACAGGTCATTCACTTGATTGGTTAGAGATACACTAAGATATGTTATATTTTTGTGGCTATTCTGAAAGGTTTGTTTCCATGATTTCTTTTCTGCCCTTTTGTCAATTGTATATAAGAAGGTTACTGATTTTTTTTTTTTAGCTAATCTTGTATCCAGCCACTTCGCTAAAGGTGTTTATCAGCTGTAGGAGTTCCCTGGTAGAATTTTTAGGGTCTCTTATATGTACTAACATGTCATCTGTTAGTTTGGATAAGGATTTGTCTATCTTGTTGATTTTCTCAAAGAAACAGCTCTGTTTCATTGATTCTTGTATTGTTTTCTTTGTTTCTATTTCATTGGTTTCAGTACTCAGTTTGATTATTTCCTGCCATCTATTCCTCTTGAATGTGCTTGCTTCTTTTTGTTTTAAAGCTTTCAGGTGTGCTGTTAAGTTGATAATATGAAATTTCTCCATATTCTTTATGCTATGACCTTTCCTCTGAGCACTACTTTCATTGTGTCCCTTAAGATTGGGTATGTTGTACATTCATTTTCATTGAAATCTAGGAAGTCTTTAATTTCTTTCTTTATTTCTTCCTTGACCCAGTGGTAATTCAGTTGTGATTTGTTCAGTTTCCATGAGTTTTAAGCTTTCTGTGGTTTGTATTGTTGTTGAATTCCAACTTTAATCTATGGTGATCTGTTTTTGATTGGGTTCTTACACTGATATAATAGGCATTTGGATTTTGTAGTGATTATAGGTCTAGGTGTTAATTCCTGTGTTTGTCTTTGTTCGATGGGTGTTTTGTTCCTTGGTTTCTGTTTCCTCTCTGGTCTTCTGACCTAAATGGCCAAGGGTCCTGGTGACTGATGAGTCTTCAGGTCTAGTAGGGTATGTCTGCTGGGATTTTGGGGGCCTTGTGTCCCTTGATCCAGTCTGGTTTCTAGTAAATCCCAAGTCTTTTTGGGTCTTTAGATCCACCCTGGCCTCCAGTAAAGCCTGAGTCTTCTTCTGGGGTACTTAAGACCAGCCTGGCCTCCAGTAGACCTGCTGGGGCTGTTCTTTCCACTGGTGTGGGCTGTGTGTAGGCCTATGGCCTGTGTTCTTCTAACTGGTGTGGACTGTGTCTGGGCCTATGGAGTCTGCTTAAGATCTGGGGAAGGGCCACTTGTTAACTAGTGAGGGCAGTTGTGGCTGTTATGGTCTGTGCCTCAGTAGTGGAAGTCTACTGGGATTGGGGGTGGAGGTCCAGCAGCAGAAGGGCTAGGGACAAGCTGGGATGGCATTGACCTGGGGGAGGATCAAGGGGGACAGAATCCAGGGAGGGGTACAGTTCCCCTCATATGCCTGCCACTCACCTGTTCTGGCTTGTGTGACCTGGGGCTGCTTGGTGGAAGTTTTTTTGGGGTGGGGACTATCTGGGATGGTGTGAACTTGGGGAAGGTAGAAAGATAATTTTTAATAGTGTTTTTCCAATGATGGACCACTCAAAGTATTATAATTTTTAACTTGAGTTTTCTCTTAAACTCCTTCCTCACCTTTAACCCTTTGTTTGGCTAATGCAATCAATTATCTTCATGACTCAAACTCATTTTGCACGTAGAAAACTTATTTAACCAGGTCTTTTTCATGAAGACTGAAGAACATAGACATGACTGCCTATCATAAACTAAAATCACTTAGTACAGAATTTCTTCCCCTGCCTCCTACCTCACTTGTATATCTGTTAACCCGTCCCCTCTTTGAATTATTAACTTATTATACAAAGTATTGGATTATGTTATAACATTTTGAACTAAGTATGTTTTAGAAGATACTCCTAATTCTTACTCTCATTACCTTCCCCATCTCTTCTGATCATTTATGTCCATGTGCCCTTCCTTTCTTATATTATTAAATGGGAAACTACCGTTTTTCCCCCACATGTTTCTTTTTTTTATTAAGAGATTTTCTATTCATTTTACACACCAACTACAAATTCCCCTGTCCTCCCTCCTCCTGCTTCCCAGCCTTCCCCCACAACCCACACCCCATTCCCACCTCCTGCAAGGCAAGGTCTCCCATGGGGAGTCAACCGAGCCTGGTACATTCAGTTGAGGCGGGTCCAAAACCCTCCTCCCTGCACCAAGGCTGTGCAAAATGTCTTGCCAAGTGGATACTAGATATAAAGCAAAGGCTAACCAGACTGTAACCCACAGCTCCAGGGAGGCTAGCTAGTAAGGAGGACCCTAGGAAGGACGCATGGATTGCCCAGCGATGGAGAAATGGATGGGAAACTACCTTAAGGTCATTCCTCACATACTTCCTAGTTTCAGTTGAGCGAAGGACTTTCTGCTTTGGGAAAGTAATACCATTCTGATTTTGTTTTTGCTGTCTGTATAAGTAATACATTGTCTCTTTAACAGCTAAATAAGTGGTGTACCTTTATTAAGGTAACATACAGGTACAGTAGTAATGCACATGGGCCTGTAAGCCACTGTGTTACTACATTAATGATGTTTTTGTGACACAGGAAATGACTCAGCTGGGCTGGCATGTATGCCTTGGGATATTCCTTGAGCCTATCTTTGGGCAGAATGGGACCCTCAGTTTGACAGGTAGACAGAGGGCAGAGCTTTCTGTTTGAATTAATCTGAAATGTTTTTCTTACATTGTCACACTAAGTTAAACAACAAGATCTCCCTCATTAGAAATTCTTGTTTTCAAAGTTGGAAGAAGTATGGCAATTCTGAAGCCACTCTCTCTAGAAACATTTATCTGAATCTTGGTAGGAAAGGAATGGTAGTGACAGTGTTTGGGTCTATTCAGACTAATGACCTTGAAATATGTTCTTGCCTCCTGTTCATCTATCCAGTGATCTGTTCAATCTGCGGTGTTTTGAGTCTCTAAGAAAGCAAGGTTTTACTGTATAAGCATCTGCAGGTATTCTTATTCTGCCATTATCTCTAGAAAATAATAGGATTCATGAAAAATATTTTCTAAATTTTATGTTTTTAAAAGAAATGTTTCTGCAATACTTATCTATGGTGGTTTTAATGAAAATGGCTTCTGTAGGTTCATGTGTTTGAATATTTAGTTCCAAATTGATGGAACTGTTTGGAAGGATTAGGGGTGTGGCATTGTTGGAGGAAGTGTGTCAATAGGTGTGGGCTTTCGTGTTTCAAAACTCTCAGCCATTCCCAATGTACTCTGCATTCTCTGCTTCCTGATTGTGGATCAGGATGTGAGCTTAGCTGCTGCTCCAGTGCCATGCCTGCCTGCCCACTGCCATATGTTTTTATGCCATGCCACTGCCATGATGTTTTTATCACAGCAAAATAAAACCTAATACACTGATAATATTGCATTATGTCCTTTTAAAACATAGTTGAGACTTTAAATTTCCTTCTAAGCACTATTAATTGCACTTTACAGATTCTGATGTAGTTTCATTACCATATAGTTCCAAATTTTCATCTCATTTCTACTTTCCAATAGGAAATGTTTTCCTAGTTCTCCTTTGAGAGAGAGAAAGAGAGAGAGAGAGAGAGAGAGAGAGAGAGAGAGAGACAGAGAGAGACAGAGAGAGACAGAGAGAGAGACAGAGAGAGAGACAGAGAGAGAGACAGAGACAGAGAGACAGAGGCACACAGAGACACAGAGAAAGACAGAGAAACAGAGATAGTTACTACTACTTTTGAAGTAGCTTTTATCTAGTTTTTTGGTTTGTAACAGTCTGGTCTGTATAAATGTGGTTCAGTGTTTAGTAAGAGATACCTGTAGTTAGAGATTAAGGTATTACCCTTTATTTCTTTTGAATGATCATGATTCCTTGAATCCCTTTTCTGTTTTTCTAAGGCCAGGCTACTGAATTTTTTCTTTTGTGCTTACTTCCATCATACATATTTTGGCTGTAAGAATTCCCATGCTAAAAGACACACCATCTCCCTTCCACCAAGTAAGTGTACACCCTACACCTGTGTCGACCTACTTCTTTGCACATATTGGTGAATTCACTGTGGCAGTTGTAGTCTCAGTTTACAATTATTTTGTTTCATAGCTATTCTCCAGGAACTTAATCTAGGGTTCACTTAGAGATATTGGATGGCAAAATATTGTAGACTCTTCCTGACTCTTCCTCCTTTTATTTCCACACTCTTCAGTATTTTCCAACATGACTTTTATGATTCTGTAGGTCAGAAAAATGAGAAGTTTATCCTATGTGCTCTCACTGCTCTCCCTTGCTGCTTTCACCATATGTACTATGCATAGCCCTGGCCAAAAGCCAAGGTTAAGAGCTCCATGTGTCTTCCATCCCTCCTAGAAATTCTGAGTTCCTTTTCAGATTCTGTATGCCTCTGTCCTATACCTTATGTTCATTTATCTTTTTAATATATTTGAATTTTTAGACTTTACAATTCTTTCCTGTTTGTGTGTGGGGATCCTATAAGTATGGGGATCCTATATAGATCCAGAAGTGGAAAGATTTGAGGCCCATTTTTCTCTTAGGATGGAAAATTCAACTAAACCAAAGGAAACACCCACCTCTGTTTTACTGAATCATCTTCTCAAAATTACCTTTAGTTACTATTCTTACAATGTTCAAGTCTTTTGTTTCCATAAAACAACGAGTAAGTATGACAATTTTTAGAGGTAAGTATAACCCTTTGGAGGCTATGAGCACCTTATGTAATCCCACCTCTCCAAATTATATTGAATTTGAAAATATTTTTCACAGACTCTGAAGATTTTTTTAAATAAAAAGAAAACTATTTAAAGCTGTTTTGAGACAAATGCTTGCTTTTTAGAAACTGCATCTAATACAAGGCCTACTGGATAATTGGGTATTCAATGCACTTGCCCTAATAAATTACTTACTAGCTAAGGGTGAACATTAAAGAAAAAACATTTTTAAGTTTTCCTGTAGTCATGTATCTAAACAGACATATTGAAACCATGTTAAGTAAACACTAGCCTATTGTGACACACTTTGTTATATAGTGCTATGTAAATGAACTGTTTTGGGGAAATCCCTGTAATGATGTTTTCGTATGTCTGCCTAACTCATTTACTGGAGGACTGTAGGGAATACTAAGCTAGGTAATTAAATAAAGTTCATTTTGTAGTTTCTGCCTTATAGACAAAAGGCAAAGTGAATGAGATTATTTATAGGAATACCTTGAAGATGCATATAGAAATAGGAGACTTGAGAAAATTATCACAGACTTAAAAGTGTAGAACAGCAAAGAAGGAAAGGTTTTTATTTTTGATTTGGAGGTTAACATGTTCATTAAAATTTATTAAATTACCATTTGACTTTGGGCTCATTACCTATCACATTAATACACATGTAAGAGATTATCAATTCTTGATACTGTTATGGTAAATTAAAGTCCTTAGTGTAGTCTTCAGTACTGAATGGGAATGGAGTCAAAATCACCTTGTTGAACTCTCACTAAAGTTGAATATTTGACATTGACTTGTTAGGGTGATTTATTTAAAGGAGATGCAAGTATGGAACTCTTTGGTATTCACTCAAGTGTTCAGCCTCATAAACCAGAAAGTGCTTTCAGTTCTTTGCCCTAGGTCTGCACTTAGTGATATAGGTAGACTGGGGAACCCTGAAAATACTTGGGCATTTCTCAGTTCCTTAAGTAATCATCTTGCTGTTGGCTCTTGTGATCCATAGCTATATATTCAACGTATAAGTAGCTTCTTTTTCTCTCAGGTATCATGAGTTCAAATAAAGCATTCTAAGCTACTTTCAGGCTTTAATTGCATCAGTGAAGACTGAAAATGAGGAAAACAATTTAAGACGAGATTAACAAGGCAAGTAAGGCTAAAGAATGTTTTTAATGGGTATTCATGCATGTTGCCAATGATACACTTTTCCCTCCATATGATTCAAAAAGATTAATTTGTAATGTAGCTGGAAGTTTCTCCAGTCCCGCCCTGCCCTGCAGTCCTGACAAATCTCTCCCACCTGTGGTCCCACAGCCACTTAAAAAATAATCACTCAGAGGCTTATATTAATTATAAACTGTATGACTTATAGCTTCAGCTTATATTACCTAGCTCTTACAACTTATTTCAACCCATTGCTATTAATGTATGTCTTGCCACATGACTTTGTGACTTACCAGTACTTTTACATCCTCCTACTTGGATGGCTGGATCACATTTACCCTGACTCTGCCTTTCTTCTCTCTCTGTTTCTCTTCGTTTTCCCACCTGGGTGTTAGCTTTCTTGCCATTGGCTGAAACAACTTTATTTATTAGCCAATGGGGGCAAGACATACAGAAAGACTTCCCACAGCACTTCCTTTTTCTGTCTAATCATAAAGGAAGGTTTTAACTTTAACATAGTAAGATTATATATAACAACACAGTTATCAAGCAAGAATTATAGTTATAATATCTAGTATATTAGTATTTGGCAAAATTAAAGAAAATATTTTATCATCTCTCCTATTTTTGTGAGTCTAAAGTTTTATATCTAATTTATCTTTTATCATAACCAAGGAAAATTATAACTATCTAGTCTTCAATTAATTCAAAGACCCCTGAAGGACATAATATTACCTGAGTAAACAGGAAGTGCATGGCAAGCAACTTCTATAATTCTAGAAATGACAGAGAAATTTAGCTACCTGGACAGTCATCCAAATTCCTCTGTAAAGCTGAGGCATCCATCTTCAGCCTACAGGTCTGGAGTCTCTGGCAAACTATTTAGTGAAGCAGGAAATTTAAAGGATTGTCTCGCCTATTGGCAAAATTCATCAGTTGCTTCTCCCTGTGTCCTGCAGAATGTCTCGCAGTCTCCTTTGCAACGCAGGAACCTGAAGGACAACCTTGCCTTGCAAAGTTCAGTGGTCACTTTCCCATGGGTCCTGCATGCCCAGGTTACACAACAAACAGTCAAGCAGTCCAGGCAAGAGCAGCAGTTTCTTGCCCAAATGGCTAGTTTTGCCAAGAAGATAAACCCCATGATGAGTTTCTTTGATGTCCATATCTTCTTTGAAGCAATTGGCACTGCTAAGAACAGACATGTCTCACTGTCCAGAAAAGTCTAAGTTCTTAAAACATTTTAAATGCCACACTCTGTCTTTGAAGTGTTTGAAGATTATCTACCTAATTTAAATATATCTTTGTGTACCTAAAAAACTTAACTAACATAATTATAAGCTTGATTATCATAGATGACTATTAATCTGTGTTTCCTACTTATATATTACAATTTTAAATGAGTTGCATAAACATAATACCTTAAGCAAGAGTATAAATATACATACAGTATAACAAAATTAACTTTAAATTTGTATCAATAAACCAAAATCCATACTAATGTAAGGTATGTAAGATTAATAGTTATTTTTTGGATTAAATTAGATTCAATAATCTACCCTTTTATCCTATCATTTGCATATCATGCATTTCTGTATTATATCCCCCTTTCTTCTTTTAGAGAGAGATTGACTATGACCAACAAAATTTTTTAACCTACCCCTTAAACAAAGACAAATATACATAATCCATTTTTAGGGAATGTGGGCATAGTGTTCTAGGCTACTTCCTGCTGATTGGGGGCACTGTTAATCTGTCTTAACTGGAGTAGTCTTTGAGGCTGGATCATCTCAGCCAGTTGCCTTGAAGCTGTTCTGGATGTTGGATCATCTGGAGACCTCTCAGGGGGTCTTCCTTGATGGAACCATATTAACCTGGAAGGAATCCACAACTTTTCATTTTCTATGGAAACAAAAGTAGAACCTCTTTTCCAAAGTAACATATCCTTAGACCCAAATTTTGAAGTCAAGATACCTTTAATATATATATATATATATATATATATATCTATCTAGGTTTAACTCAGCAGCCTTTACAATCAAATGTGTCTCTCTAGTTAAAAATCCCAAAGACAACATAATCCAGACTCTGTGTAATTTCCATCTTTATGTGACTTACTATATTTTTATATATTATTTTATTTTTAAGACTAACCTTTCTTTTCTCTCTCTCAAGACTATGTACCTTTTTACATACAATGTAACCTGTTTAGTGTTTTTTTTTCCATCTGCATCTGTCCTACTGTGTATCTGTAATCATTTTTTGAGCAGGAGAGATTTTAAACTGTTAAGCTGCATGGCTAGGATGAAAGCAGCAGCATCCCTGGCTGCTGGCTCCACCCTACTTGTTTTTCAACATGGTGTAGGTACCAAGGAGTCACACTTACCTCCTCAATTCTGGGAAGCAGTATTAAGTAGTATGCCTGTGTTGTTAAGCCCGAGTCAGTGATCCCAAACCAGCAAGCAGTGGCTGGCAGAAGCCTCTCTGTGTCACACCCTAGCTCATCAGAGACTTCAGGAGTCTGCCATGTTGCTATTGAAGCCTGCTGTGGCCAGGGGACATGTCTCTGTACCGATGCCCACCATGAGTGACATAAACTAGGAAGTTGCTCTTGGCTACATTTTAGAACCCTTTTTTTTTTTAAAGTTTTCTCAGGTTTGGCATGGAAATTCTTACTACCACGTTGAGCACCAAAAAGTAGCTAGAAGTTTCTCCAGTCCCACCTGGCCCTGCAGTCTGGAAAAATCTCTCCCACCCATGTCCTGCAGCCACTTATAAAACAATCACTCAGAGGCTCATATTAATTGCAAACTGTATGGCCTATGGCTTCAGCTTATATTAGCTAGCTCTAGCTCTTACAACTTAATTCAACCCATTCCTATTAATCTATGTATTGCCATGTTTTCTGTGGCTTTACCTGTGTCACTTACATGCTGCTCCTTGGATGACGGGCTGGCATCTTCCCCCTCTCTGCCCTTCTTCTCTCTGTATCTCTGCTTGGATTTCCCGCATGCCTCTAAGCTGCCTTGCCATAGGCCAAAGCTGCTTTATTTATTAGTCAGTGGGAGCAATGCATATTCACAGTGTACAGAAAGACATCCCACAGCATTGTAATTTAATGGAGTGTTTTGATTCTTTTGAGGATCCAGCTGCATTTCTGTTGATTCTCTATAAAAACTGTATTAATTACTATCCTTTGCCTTACTCTCACATCTCTATGGTAGATGGATGCCTCAGTTAAATGAGAAATAAGGGCATGTGCTTTCAAGGGACTTGACTCCTATTTCAATGTTTGTGTTACAGACAGAAAGTCTGTTTTAGAATTAATCATAGAACGTGTTAGAACCACATTATGTGATGAAGTTTAGCAAATACTTGGGCAAAGAGAATTTTCTCCTCAAATTAGTAGAAACATTGGTTTGTAAGAGGAGCATTTCTTAAGACTGACTTTTCTTGGTAGTTAATGTTGCAGCTAGACATTTCAGAGACAGTTTCCAAGGAAATGAATAGATGGTGAGGTAACTTTTTAAAGTTCTTAAATCCAGTTAGTCTCTAAAGACTTTGATCTTTGAAGCTGTGAGTTACACAATAGTCTGATTTAGTCTCCTGGGATCTTTGCCAGAGATCATAATTGCACTGAGATTTTTTAATGATCACAAATGACATCATGATGCTTTTCTCTTTATTCTGGAAGTGAGGTGATTACTACATGGTAAGGAATGAAATAGGTTTTAGTCAGAAGATTTGAAAAATCAGACTTCAAATCAGATGCAAGTGTATCTGATACATACTTATGTAGTCACTGAGTTGTGACTAGTTGGTTTAGTGAAGTAACCTTGGCTATGTCCATTACAGTATATACAGTATGGGACAAGTTTTATATTCATTTTGGTAATCATTGAGCTTTGGCACAGTAGTTGGCTGTGGTAAATTCTTTTTAAATTTTGTTGTGAAGATAAGAAATTATCTTTCATTACAATGTTCTAGGCTTCCAATCTTTTTTAGCATGGGAATAGAGGTGGGCAGAAGGCAGAATAATGTGTTCTTTCCCTTTTGCTCCTGGCAAGCAAGTCTTTATCTTCATAATTTTTTCCAGATGTAGCCAACCTTGTTGTTTTTTTCACAATGTGTCCTTTTGTAGAATATAAGATGTGTATCTGCCTTTCTCATGCAAGTAGAGAGCTTAATTATTACTCATCTGTCCATCTTTGTTGCAGCCACCTTTCTTGAAAACAGGAAGTGCCATCAATAGAGCCTTCGGTAGGTATGTAGCTATTTCATAGAGTAAGTTTGGAAATGCATAGTTCAAAATGACTGTCTTCAAGGATGATACTTTTCTATTTTTTCAGTCTGCCAGTCATAGCCTCAGGCTCTCTCATTGCTGTAGTTGTTCAGATGACTCTATTCCATGCAGGAAGAAAGAGGGCAAATAGAAGGAGGGTGTGTCAGAATAATAATTTCTTACAAAGAAGACTTTTTTTTACATCACTTTTGGTCAAAATTGGGGTATACAGAAATCTGAAAAAAATTCCAGCCCTTATACTAGAAAAAGGCAAGGGGGAAAGGCATTGTAAAGAGCATTTATAGAACTGGCCTCAAGAAACATGTGCAATGGTTGCTCCCCACTCCTTAATAGGCCATGACACATGTACAGTCAATTATGTTACATATATATTTTAGAAATAGACATACCATATTAAGTCTCAAGATCAACATCTCTCTTTGGTATTCCTTCAAATCTTTGCATTTATTGTTTTGTTTTCATTATGCCAAGTTATAAAAAGCCATTTTCAGGCAAGTGTATCATGTACTTTGAGCACACCACCATACTTATCACCATCCTTTTCACCCCTTACCTCTGCACTAGTCCCCTTCACCAGGTTCATTTCTCTCTCTGCACATGTCATCGGTATACATACGATTTTATTTATCTGTGATCCATAAATAAGAGGGAACATGATTTTTGTCTTTTGGAGACTGATTCAATTGACTTAATATGATTATCTCTAGTTGTATTAATTCTCCTTCAAAAGATACAATTTCTTTTTTGTGTGTGTATAAACTGCAGTTTTAAGTTCATTCCTCTGTTGCTGGGCACCTAAGTTAGTTCCATGACTTAACTGCTGTGAATAGTGCTACAATAAACATTGATATGCAAGTGTCTCTGTAAATTATTGAATTAGAATCTTTTGAATAAATACTGAAAAATGGTACAGGTGAGTCATATTGTAAGTCTATTTTTAGTTTTTTTTGAGGACCCTTTCATACATATTTCTATAACAGCCAGACTAGTTTACATTCTTTTCCTTCCACCAATGTATAAAGGTTCACTTTTATCCTTAACAACATTTATTATTATTTTTTTTCTTAATGACTACAATTCTGATAGGGGTAAGGTAGTATCTCAGTGTGGTTTTTATTATAGACACCTGATTTTTGACAAAGATGCCAAAAACATATATTGGAGAAAAAATAGCTTCTTCAATACATGGTGCTGACAAATAGATTATCCACATGTAGAATAATGGAAGTAGTTCCCTGTCTTACATTCTGTATGAAAACCAATTCAAAATGGATTAAAGACCTTAATGTAAGATTAGAACTCTTAAACTAATAGAAGAAAAATATTTCAGTACATTAGCATAGGCAAACAGTTCTGAATAGAACTCCACTCACTCGTGAAATAGTGCCAATGATTGACACAGATGGGAATTAAGAAAATGTTATTAACTCCTTCATAGCAAAGAATCAGTTATTAATCAAGTGAAAATATAGTCTATAGAGTGAGAAAATACTGCTAGCTACATATCTGATATAGGATTAATATATAGGCTATATTAAAAATTCAAAAAACTAACCAAGAAATTTAGTAACCTAATCAATAAATGTTATTGAAATGAGAACACAGTTCTCAAAAGATGAAGCATGAATGGCCAATAGACATATGAAAAATATTCAACATCAGTAGCCATCAGAGAAATGTATTTAT
>CABHPQ010020409.1:0-12035 GCA_902168405.1 Peromyscus aztecus | reverse complement strand
CCTTGCAAATGTCAGTACTACTGTGGACAGATCCATTCCAGAATCACATTCTGGAAGATTTTTCTGTCAGGAGAACTCACAGACAAGGCCAACACCGAAGGAAACTTAAAGGTGTGGACCACTCTTCTCTGTTTTATATGAAGAATATCAGCAGTCTAGAAACAGGATTTATCCAAGTTAATATCTCCATAAGCAGCTGTTTCAAGCCTATAACTAGTCCATTAGGGCCCTACAATCTAATATGGTCTTTACATATCCTTCTAGGGGCTGACTCCATGCAGTTGAGAAGCGTGTTCTCACGACCTTAGGGGTAGAATGGAGAGGTGAGTGTCTGGGTTTCCCTCTGGGAAACCCTCTGGGACCTGACTCCATGTAGCTGAGAAGTGTGTTCTTACAACCTTAGTGGCAGGATGGGGAGGTGAGTGTTTTGGTTCCCTATTCTCCAGCTCACCCACCTTCCCCATCCTCCATGCTGAGCCTAAACATCTCTCTCTGGATGCTACCTTCTGTAGCACAAACTAAACCCTGGGCTTCTGGGATCTCTGTTGGGATCTGTTTGCCTCCTGCATGCACAAGCTGAAGTGACTAAGAAATGGGGAATTTTCTGGCCTAAGAGCTGCCAGGCAGCCTCAGGATGGAGCATACTCCCTGCACTGAGGTGCCTGATACTCACCAGCTGTTGGCATGGGCAGTGGGTTGGCAGGCTGGAGGCTGTAATGTGTCCTAGGAAAAACAAGAGGAGGGTGAGAGTTAGATGCTAACCCAGTATCCATCCCCTGCTCACTGTCCTACCGCTGTCCTGCAACCTCCCCAAGATCCTCATGCAGTCTACCCCAAACCGGTATTGCAATACAGAATGAAGTGGACATTACTTGAGGATTCTCTGCTGGCATTCACTCCATGGCAAAGGATTAGGCTGTCAAAAATGTTTAGTCAATGATGGGGCGGATTTACCTGAGATGTGTATTTCCAGGAGCTCACTGGGTACTGACCACAACTGTGGGGTATGATTGTGGTAACTATAACATCTGTATGTCCCTCTGTGGTCTGGTGTGACACTATCTATAGGGAACAAGGCTTGGTACTGTGAATTCAGAGACCTAAGGAACTTTTGACCATTCTTGGTGAGAATGATCGTGTCATATCCATCCTGTGAGATTCACTTAAGCGTCATGTTCCCTCCTGATGTCACCATGGGACTGGGCAGGGCTATCAGGCTGGTTTTATTGTAGTAGATTCCTAGGAGAGAAGGAGGCAGACTGTTCCATGGGCTCACACAGCCTCCATGTTCTCCAGGTCTAGGCTGTGGGAGGGGACTATTCCTGAGAACAGAGCCTGGGGCTGAGACCCTGACTGTCCCCTCACCTGTCACCACAATCTCCAGGGGGGCACTGCCCTCTGACCAGCCAGCTGAGCTGTAGCAGTAACAGCGATATTGTCCCTCATGTTGCTGTGTCACAGAAGGGATGGAGAACTTGGCCTTGTTCTCAGGCTTCTCTGGGGTCTGTGTGTCCAAGGGTTTTTGGCTTCCCTCTTTATGTAGAACACATATTTCTGCATCTGGGCTCCCCTGACACCAGATGGTCATGGGGCTTTCTGAGGTGACCGCAGAGCCTGGCTCAGCTTTGATGGTGGGTTTGTGGAGGATCTCTGCAAGGAAATTGAACAGAAGAAGGTGGGTCTGTGTGAAAGAGCCACAGAGAAAGTCACACTTGTAGATGGTAGTTTTTTTCTTTTTAATTTATTCTTCTCTCATACGATACATCCTGACAGCAGCCTCCCCACTACTCCTCTCTCCTATATCCACTGCTCCTCTTTTTCCCTTCAGGAAGAACAGGTTTTGAGTGATATTAACTGAATAAGGCATGACAGCATGCAATAAGACTAGCCACACAGCCTCATACTAAAGCTGGTCAAGGCAACCCAATAGGAAGAAAAAGATCCCACATTCAGGCAAAAGAGTTAGATATATCCCCAATCTTATTGTTATAGTCTAACAGAGACCACATGCTAGCCAGGAGGTGGTGGTGCATGCCTTTAATTCCAGCATTCAGGAAAGAGATGCAGGCAGATCTCTGTGAGTTCAAGGCCAACCTGGTCTACAGAGTGAGTTCCAGGGCAGACAGGGCTACACAGTGAAACTCAAAAACAAAACAGAGCAAAACATCCAAGGTAAACAACCACAGCATGTGTGCAGAGGGCCTAGGGCAGACCCATGTAGGCTCCATGGTTGCTGTTTCAGTCTCTGTGAGCCCTCATGATCCCTGCATAGTTGATTGTGTGGGCCATGTTCTCCTGGTGTCCTCAACCATTCTGGCTCCTGCACCCCTTCCTCCCTCTCTTCTCTGGGGTTCGCTGAGCTGTTGTGGATGGTACATGAGCTGATCCAGAGTAACAGAAGACCCATAAGGATTCATCTCTGTCCTGGACCTCGTGGGCTTTGCTGTCACTGTCTGCCTTGGATTCTGTATCTTGTGTCACACTGTCTCCCATGCTCTGTGTCAATGGGCTCAGGAGCCCTGGCCCCTCACACACACCACACACCAAGGCTTCCCTGAGCATCTCTATCTTTTCAACATCGTTCTAGGGAAAGGCTGGGGTTCCTCACCTGAGACCAGGAGCTCCAGGGGGTCACTAGGTTCTGACCACAACTGTGGGCTGTTCTTGTTAAAGCTGTAGCATCTGAATGTCCACCTTTGTCTGGAGGTCACAGGGCCCACAGAGAACAGGGCCTGGAACTGTCTAGTAGAGTAGTTATACTGTGAGTCCTGTGTCCAGGAGAGCCTCTGAGGCCCTCCTTAGTCAGAATGAACCTGTCATATTGCTGCCATGAGTCACACTGGAGGGTGACATTCCCTCCTTCAGTTACCATAGGGCTGGGCCTTGCTGACAGGCTGGATTTACTGTCGGCTCCTAGGAGAGAAGGAGGAATCAGTTAAATGTATCAGGCCTCATTATCCTCCAGGGCTGTGAGGTTGGAGGGCACCCATAAGAGCAGACTCACTTCTTGGCAGTCAAGCCTGAGGCTTGCGATCCTCTGTGTCCTCTTACCTGTCACCACCAGCTCCAGGAAGTCACTGGACTCTGACCATTCATTTTGGGTCTGATATTGACCACAACATTGTCCTGCTTGGTGATCAGCTATTTTTGAGATTGAGAATTCAGCCTTGTACTTTGGATTTTGTAGAAACTCTATGTAATTTAGTTTTTGGTTTTCCTTTTTATAGAGTCTGTATGCTTTGGTTCCTGTGGTCCCCTCACACAAGAAGATCACCATAGTCTGCTTGTCGACCACAGAGTCTGGCTATACCCTAAGGATAGGCTTAGGGAGGGCCTCTGCAAGGTAAAGAGCAGCTAGGATCCAGGACAGCTACCCTCAGATTGCAGATCCAACCCCAACCATCCAGCCATCCCCAGGGTCAGCACACATGTGTTGTTCTCCATCCTCACTGCCCAGGCATGGCTGCAGGAATGATGGGAAGTAAAGGTCAGGACATCTGCAGACACTCACTCACCTGCCAGCACTGGGGTCTCAAGTCAAGTCCTGACTGGAATAGTCTGCGATGCTGTATTCTCTGTATTCTGTATTGCCTTGAAGTCATTCTGGATATTGGGTCATCTGGGCCATGGTGCTATCAGAGACCTATCAGGGGGTCTTGGATTATCAAATGTCTTTCTACAGTTAAAAATCCCAAAGCATATATAATTCAGACTCTCTGTGTGATTTCCATCTTTATGTGGCTTATTTTTTATATTACTTTTACTTTCTCTTTAAAGACTTGATTTTTAAAACTATTTCTTTATATAACAGTCTGTCCTCCTATTCCTCTATCTTCCTAGCCTACGTACATTTTTACACACATTGTAAACGATTTCGGGTTTTATTTCATCTGAATCTGGTTTTGTTTTTGTTTTTTTTGTTTTTTGTTTGTTTTGTGTTTCAGGACAGGGATTCTCTGTGTTTTGGTGCCTGTCGTGGATCTCGCTCTGTAGACCAGGCTGGCTCCTCCTCCTAAGTGCTGGGATTAAAGGCATTCACCAACACTGCTGGGCCTGAATCTGTTTTATTGTGAATCTATAATCCTTCTCTGACCAGGAGAGATTTTACACTGCTGAACTACTTGGCCAGGACCAACAGGAAAGCCTTGACTGATGACTCCGCCCACCTCAGCTTCCAATCATGGCACAAGTATGCCTACAGCCAACTCCGGGAAGCAGTGTGTCTATGTCTCTAAGAAGCAACGTGTTACACAGAAACCTCTCTCTCTCTCTTTTTTTGTCTGTACTAGCAAAAGGTAAATCCATCACGTAGTGTGCTGCATGGCTTGTAGAGAGCATTGTGTACAGTAGCAGGAATCTGCCTGCTGCACTCAAGCCCATACACCATGAGCCAACCATACTGTAGCTCCAGTCTGCACACCACAGCCTCTCTGTACCTTGGTGTCTCTATATCTCGACCTACATGAGACATGATGTAGAAACCTTTTTTGGCTCCATTATTGTGTGTTTAGAAACCCCTTTTAAGCTCTTTTAGGCCTTATGGAAATTCGAGAGCCCAGCATTAGTACATCAAATGTAGCTGGAAGTTTTTCTGTGTCCTGCTTGTTCCATGGTCAGGAAAAATCTCTCTCCCATGGTCCCACAGCCTTTTATCAAATAATCACTCAGAAGCTTATATTTGACCCGTCCAGCAGGCCAGGTTATTTGTGGGACTCGAGGAGGTACCTCCTGAAAACCAGTGGGGGTGAGAGAGAAATGGAGACCCTGCGCTAATAATGAATGACAGAGTCAGTCTGAGTTGCATCAAGGTCTCGTTTATTGCAAGGGGAAATGGGTTTATATATGCTGGTAGATGGGAAAAATGAAGGAGAAATGAAAGCTTGAAGAATGGGTTGATGAATGAGGTCCAGGTGGGGTTTCTTTGAAGAATAGAGCTGAGGAAGAGGTTTCTTTGAAGACTAAAGTCAAAGAGAGGTCTCTTTGGTCCAATGCTTGTGCAACTGACCAACTGAACATACTCAAGGAAGTTAGTCTGAAAGTACATTAATCTAAAGGTACATTTTGTAGTTTTTCCGGGAGTTATTGTTTTTTGTAACTTAGTAATGGTTGTCAAGGGTACAGTCACGTCAGATCAGCCAGGCAAGAAAGGTCACAGCGCAGTCATCCAACTTTTGGTCCCTAACATATATTAATTATAACTGCTCAGCCATTAGCTCGGGCTTATTATTGACTAGCTCTTACACTTATATTAACTTGTAATTCTTATTTATGTTTAGCCATGTGGCTTGGTAACTTTTCTTAGTTTGACCTTGTCATCTTGCTTCCTCTGTGTCTGGCTGGTGACTCCTGACTCTGTTCTTTTTCTTCCCAGCATTCTCCTTGTCTACTTATCATGCCTATACTTTCTGCCTGGCTACTGGCTGTTGGAGACTGACCCAGGCCTGTGTGAATTAGATCTATTGTGCTTTGAATTTCTGCTAGGAGGCTTGCAAAGTCAGGATGGCCTTGGCCTAACTAAGAAGTATACTTTTAGATATAGCCTTGAACAGTAATTGGCCAGCTGCAGGGCCTTGGACCAAAGAAACCTCACCTCCCCCCCCCCCCCCCCCATCACTCTGACTTCTCCCGAAAATTTTCCACCCTCCTTTCTCTGCCCCTCCCTGCCTGAAACACTGTATAAAAGCATTAGCAATTCAATTAATAAACGGAGCCTTGACGCGACTCAGATTGACTCAGTCTCTCATTTATGCGCTTGGCTCCCTTCTCTCGCCCCCTTGGCATTTCAGGTGTTTCACAGCTCAAGACCCACGAATAACTGGACCTGCTGGACGGGTCAAGTGGCTCCCAAACGTGGGGGCTCGAGACACGGTGATTCATCGGACCACAGACGAAAAGAAGGTCCGGACACACATATTCTGGTAGCGGCACCCGGACAGCATCACTCGTGCGAAGCGGGTTACCGTGAGGTAAGACTTGTCATCCCATAAGCCATGGGCAAAAAAAAGTTCTCTTCATAAAAGAGATGAAGAGTAATCTCAGGGGGAGGGGAATAAGAGTTAAAAAGAAAGATTTGTTAAATTTTTTTTTTTGTTTTGTGGAGGAGAAATGTCCCTGGCTAGTTATCAATGGTCCGGGCAATCACCCTCTGACTTGGAATAAAGTGGAAAAAGATATTAATAATATGCTCAAAGACGGGGAAAATGTCCCTGATGCCTTTTTTAGTTTTTATGGTGTGATTAGAGACATTTTAAAACGAGCTCGATTTATGTTTTTATGTTGTTACGTCCTTGTCTTTGTCTGGGTGATTCGGCATCTGTATTCTGTGCCTGCATGAGGTGCGCAGGCAGATCTGAGACCTGTGTGTGGGGGCAGACGTGCCCAGACATCCCCGGGTCCCCCCTCTGGAGGTTTCCTCCGGAGTGGTCTGGAGGAAGGAGGCAGACATAGTGTCTCTTCTTCCCGGTGGAGAGTGAGGCTACACGCAGTTTGTGGCCCCTCCCATCTGAATCTCTACTTTTGGGTTTTTGTAGCCAAATCACCACCGCACAGATTTTGTCTGTGTATCTGTTCTTGTCATCATGGGAGTTTTTGGAGTCTGTCTTTTGCCTCTATCTCTCTGTCTCTCCATATGGGGGACACCCCGTCTTCACCCCTAGACTTAACCCTTGCTCATTGACAGGATGTCCAGGAGACCGTTAGCAACAACAGCGTGATTGATAACCTCCCTTATTTTCCCAATGGGGACTGCCTGCAATTGACAAAAACTGTGTGAACACCGAACAGAAAATCTGACTTTAGTCAGAGGAGTTAACAAAAACTTTTTTTTCAGAAACACTGGCAGCCAAGGACACACTCTGTGCCCACTGCTCCCCCTCTCTTCCTTTACTGTGATAACTTCAAGGTCTCTTCTGCCGGCCAGCAACTTCTCTTGTTAACCCTTCTCTGTCCTGATATTGCTTTACATAAAAGGTTGTAAAAGGTCAGAGGGGATATGATATAAACTGTTTGTTATGGTTTATTATACCTGCAAATACTGAATTTGAAAGTTAATTCTGGTTGGTTTTCATCTTAAAAATGGCTAATGATTCTGCAAACTGCTTATATGAACAGGTATATGACTTAAAAATGTAAGCAAGTTTTAACTGTATGTATGTATGTATGTATGAAAGTTGGATCCAACTGTATGCATGTGTGCAAGTAATTACTGCTTTAAAAAATATGTGTAACAGCTAAGTATTTATGTGTCTACCAAATATTCAACAACAAGTTTCCAGAAAGTTTAAATAGATAACAACATATGTTTAACAAATAAGATATTTGATAAATATTAAAACTACACATCAATGCCTTTACACAGGAATATACCTTGCGCTGACAGCTAAACTTTGTAATTTAAGATTTACCCATGTAAAATGATAATGATTTTAAAGATATAAAAAGATCATAGAAAACAGCTGAGGTTTGTAAATATATGGCAAGACTGGAGTTCCAAAAAGAGTCTGGTTGCAATGATGGACCTTAGCAGTTTTGAAAATTGCCAGTATCAGATGATGATCACCGGAAGCACCAACCATAATAAAATAAAACAGACAGACTATGTGCTGCCAAAGGTAAGATCAAAGAAATCATCCAAGCCTCTAAGTAAAAGATTAGAATGATGCCATGTTTTCTCCCTGTTAAAGTAAAAAAGGGCACCTTATTGTTGATATTACAAAAGACATTTGAGAGATCTCAATCTTTTAAAAACAGCTTTTATAGTTAAAAACCAATGACTTAAAGATGTTTCTCCTTACCCAGGGTAACATTCAGGCTTAAAAATCTCTGTAGCCTCCTTGTATTTGCTAAGTTTGTTAAACTTAAGTTATTTGGATAAGCTGATACATATATATGTCTTATATTGACATTGTGTTTTGGTTTTTTTACTGAATCTGTATTTGATGCTAAAAGAACTTCAACTTAAAAGCATTGTTTTTGATAGTTAGTTATAAATCATCAAGTTTCTTTTAATTATAGTCAAGATAAATAAGTATTGATGTAATATTATAGGGATAAGTTTGCTCATTCACTCAGTCCCTTGCATATGTTTTCAGGGTTAAGCTTGAAACAAGTAATTAGAAACAAAGTTTGTCTATTCAGATACCTGGACAGCCTTCATACTTCAGAGAGCTACAAAATATGGCATTTAAATGTTGATCTAAAAGTTTATTATATCAGACAGACTTTCTGCCTGGCAAAGGGTTAGGAAAGTTTGAACAGGGGGCAAACTCAGCCCATCATGCCCACCCCCAAGCTGGACAAAAAGAGCTTAAGGAACTCACTCACCAGGTTCAAACTCTACAGGCCGACCTCACCGAGACAGCCTCACCTCCTAAAGTAAGCACAAAAAGACAGGGCACTCAGAGGCGGGCGCCCACAGTGTCCCTCTCCTTTCCAGTAATAACTCGCTCGACTAATCAGTCTCGAAGCGCTGAGGAGATGAAACAGTCAGAGGAGACAAAGAAACCAACAGAACAGCCAGACTCGTCCAATGACCAGGAAGGAGGGGACACAGAGGGAGATTATGAGGAGACTGATAATGCGGTCTCGGGTTCAGAGGAGGAAGCTGAAGACGAATTGGCTGATGACAGGGAAGAGCCAGAAGAACCTGATAATCGTAGCTCTTCAGGCTCCCATACATTTAAAAAAAATAAAACTTTGAGATCTAAAGGATTTACATAAAGCTGTTAAAAATTATGGCATCAATGCCCCGTTTACAATTTCTATCCTGGAAGGACTTGGACAAGGAGGCAGTCTCCTCCCCCATGAATGGAATAAAATTGTCCTGTCAGTCTTGACCCGCAGTCAGTATTTGACCTGGAAGACAAAATTTATAGATAGGGCCGAAACGCAGGCTACATTAAACAAATGCAGCCCACAGATGGCCTCCTGGTCCGTAGACAAACTGACAAGGCGAGGCAATTTCACTGCAGAAAGTAAACAGAGAGGCTTGCCGGTAGGACTCTTGGCACAAACTTCCCAGGCAGCCCTAGTGGCGTGGAGAGCTGTCCCCTCCATGGAGTCGGCCAGCACCTCACTGTCCAAGATAATACAGGGAGCTAATGAGCCTTATGTTCAGTTTGTGGCCAGACTATTAGAAGCTGCTGAGCGGATTTTGGGAGAGGATGGTGCTAAAAACATCATGGTTAAACAACTGGCTTTAGAGAATGCCAATGCAGCCTGCAAATCCGCCTTGAGGGACAAAACTAAAACTATGGACCTTAATGAAATGATTAAACTATGTAATGAATGGCAAGAGCCTGTGCCCTTACTTTGGGTACACCTCCTGGTTGCTAAAGGAAAGTCCTTCCTTTATATCCCCTGCTAGTGTGCCAGTTAATGATGTTAGGAATAAGAACCTCCACTAGATATTTTGGAAAAGAGCCTGATGTTACCATTATGCCATATGATAAGAAACACCTAAAATGGCTGTGCATCTGTAGTCCTGACTGGGCCATCCTTGTCTGTACCTATGTAGGGAAATTTGATACACAGATGCCCAGTAATAAACTTCTACAATTTTCTCCCTTACTTCTTTTGTTTTTCTCAAGAATACCTGAATGGAGCCCATCCCAGGTTCCCCTGTGCTTTTCATAGATGGGTCAAAAAATGGTAGGGGCTTTACAGGTTTTAGAGATGGTCCCAGTAATTAAACCTGTTACTTCCACCTTCCAAATGTTCTCTAAATTACAGAAATTAATCCGACAGAGGTCATTGCCCTTTTATGTTGGCCATATTCCTGCCCACACAGGCCTACCTGGGCCCTTAGCTCGGGGAAATGAGCTTGCTGATTCTGCTACTCGTTCTATCTTAATTTCTCATTTGGAACATGACCAGGTAGCAGCTGCTCGTGAGGCTCACCGCCTTCATCACCTCAATGATCAAACCTTGAGACAAAGATACTCGCTCACCAGAGAACAGGCTAGAGAAATCGTCAAAAGCTGTAAAAATTGCCTGATATTTTTGCCTGAGCCCCATTATGGGGTAAATCCTAGGGGGCTTGTTCCAGGACAGATTTGGCAGATGGATATCACCCATTTCGCTTCCTTTGGAAAGCTGAAATATGTACATGTCACCATCGATACCTTCAGTGGGTTTATCAGTGCCTCTGCCCATAGTGGGGAGGCCACTAAGGATGTCATCAGTCATATGTTACATGTTTTCACTGTGCTGGGACAGCCAAAATGCATAAAAACTGACAATGGCCCAGGATACACTAGCAGTAAGTTTAAGCAATTCTGCTTACAATTGGGGATAAAACATGTCACTGGGATACCCTATAACCCACAGGGACAAGGCATTGTGGAACGAGCTCACCAAACCTTAAAGAATACTATTAGTAAACTCAGCTCACAGGAAACCTTGATCCCTGCTAAGGGGAACCAAAAATGTTGCTTGCACATGCTCTCTTTGTATTAAATTTCTTAACTTTAGATGGCTTGGGAAAATCTGCAGCCGAACGGCATTGGCACCCAGAAACTAAACAAGGATATGCTCAGGCCCTTTGAAAAGATCCAATCACCGGAAAATGGGGTGGCCCTGATCCAGTTATAATCTGGGGAAACGGGTCTGCATGTATCTATGATTCCAAGGAGAATGGAGCTCGTTGGCTACCAAAAAGGCTGATTAAGCCCTGCCTCCCTAGACTAAGGAAATAATAACTGTTACGTTCAGGGCACAGCCCTGAGACAAAAATTCTTTTTCTTCCCTTACAGAAATGCCTGCAGCTTGGAAAATAAAGGGAGCCATGGACCTCAATGACAGGACCTGTTCGTCACTGGCCTCGAGGAGTCAACCCCTGCTTCATCGTCTGCCTACTACTCCTCCCCCCTATTTTGCATTTCTAAAGAAAGCCCCCATGATATTAAAAGGCTTGCCTGGCAGGTTTTAACACAAACAGGAGAGGAGGTCTGGAGGGTTACTGCAAACCACGCCCCTTACTCCTGATGGCAGCCACTCACTCCTGACTTCTGTCAGCTGGCTGCGGGATTAGATTCTTGGGATATACCTACTGTTAGTCAACACCAGTTAAAAGACACGGGAGGGCAAACATTTACAGGCCACTGGTCAGGCCCTTTTGGAATACTTCCTGGTATTAACCCTGCCGTGATGACTGCCCCAGGCTGTGTTAGTCCTGCAGCTCATTGTGGGTTGGCGCAATCTGACTTCTATGTCTGTCCCAGGACGGTAGGAGCCGAGCCACGGCTACCAGATGTGGAGGAGTTGAGACTTTCTTTTGTGCTCGATGGGGGTGTAAAACCACAGGGACAGCTTACTGGAAGCCATCTTCATCTTGGGACCTTATTTCAGTTACAAGGGGATACAGTGAGCCTGACATAGTAGCTGTTTCTGCTATAGTTCCTATAACTGGAAAGTCTATAGTCACGGGCTGTCACTACCTTTAAACATAACTTTTACTCCCCAAGGCAAGGCAAATCGAGAATGGCCCTCGGGAAAAACATGGGGACTCTGCTGGTATCTCTATGGTATAGACAAAAGAGTCATTTTCACGATCCAATTAAAAATAGAAAACCTGAGCCCAACATCAATGGGTCCCAATTTAGTTCTTCCTGACCAAAAGGTTCCCTCCAACTACAAGAAAGTTATTATCTCTAGACACCCAACAGGTCCTATTGGGCCTGCAACACCAGATTAACCCCCTGTGTGTCTGCTCAGATATTCAATCACTCCCATGAGTTCTGTGTACTTGTTCAGCTATGGCCTCATGTTACATATCATGAGGAAAATTCAGTGATAAAATTTTTTAAACAAAGGGGCAGATACACTCGAGAGCCTGTATCCATGACTATTGCCCTCTTGTTAGGTATCGGAGGCATTGCTGCAGGTATTGGTACCAGAACCACCGCTCTTGTACAAAACAACCACCTGATACAGCTACAGATGGCCATGACCACCGATCTAGAGGCTATAGAAAGGTCCATTTCAGCCCTTAAAAAATCACTCACTTCACTTTCAGAGGTAGTACTACAAAACAGAAG
>CABHPQ010020404.1:0-22774 GCA_902168405.1 Peromyscus aztecus | reverse complement strand
ATTTTTACCAAATAAACCAAATAAAAAATTAAAAACTTATGTGGAAATAATCTCTGACTTGATTTGGAAAGGAAAATTGAGACTTCATCAAGGACTCTTCACTCTCTTTACCAGATCTTCAAGAAAAGCTTCCGTAGACCTTTACTTGGAGGGACCTGTTAATTTCCTAAAAGCAAAGCCCATAAATTTACGGAAGTGTTCTTGTGCCTGAAGTCCTCATACTCTTCTTACTATCAGAGTACTCCACACAGCTTCTAGCCCTTTCTTGCAATAACCACTTTGAATATTTGCATCAGTTTGAGTCAAGTGGGGGCAAAAGACAATTCCATGAGGTAATATACTGATTAATTTGATTTATACAATCTTGAAATGATAAAATTAAAATATGTATAATATATTGGTCATTTCTGGGGTCTAGAGATGTTGGGTGTAGAGGTTATGACTACAAAGCAAGAAAATGACAAAGATCTTTGTGTGATGCAGTAATTCTCCTGAATCATAGTATAATATAATTCAGTTGCTCTTTATTTTTTATACAAGAAGCACAGGTTTCAATCCCCAATGTTGCAAAAGCCAGGCATGATGGTACACCCTGTACTCCCAGCTTTTAGTGGGCAGAAGCAGGAGTGTCAGGAGTTCAAGGACACTCTCAGTTATAGAACTAGTTCCAGGCCAGCCTAAGCTACATAAGACCCTTTTTCAAAGAAGTATACAGATGAATGAATAAAATAAAATCAAAGAATATAATATGTACAAGTGATCAAATGGCATATAGTTTATATCATTGTTAGTTTCCTGGTTTTGATATTGTACTATAGTTACATAAGATATATTCATGAAAAGACACAGAATTAAGAATGCACAATGTCTCTCTGTATTATATTGTCAACTGCATATGAACTTGAATATAATGATCTCAACACAATAGTGCTTTAAAAAATAAAATGAACAGGGGCTTGAGATGTAGTGCACTCAGTAGAGTACTTGCCTAGCATGCAGAAAGCCCTGGTTTTGATGCTCAGTACTACATAAAACCACTGGTTCACATCTGTGGTCTAGCACTAAGGAGGTGGAGGCAGGAAGGTTACAGGTTGAGGGTCATCCACAACTATATTGTGAATTTGAAGTCCTATCTAAAAAATAAAAACAAAATATAAAACAGTAGCTTTGCAGTAGACAAACCTATCAGAAATATCATCATGTGAACAAGGCTAACATTTGGCTGAGAGGGTAGCACAGTAACAGAGTGCTTGCTTAGCATGCTCAGGGGCTGAACTGTCAGAAAATTAAAAAAAAATCTTAACATTACTAGTCTGCTAAGTTTATGACTTGAATCTTTGATATACTCTATTGAGAAAGGCAGTTGACCTCTGTGTATTTTGTTCTCCAAAGTATACAATCTCAATATAACCTTGAAGAAACAGAGAAACCCAAACTGGGAAATACTTTATATATAGTAACTATCTATTAATCTTTAAAATTGTCAAAGTCATGAAAAAAGGAGATATTGGTAAATTGCCATACATTATAAGCAACAAAAAAGATATGATGACTCAATGCCACATAGTACTTTGAAGTCAACCCTGTAACAGACAAAAGACACTTAGTAGAAGTGGTGAGGTGTATTATGCAAATTAGCTGGCTTGGAGGTAGCAGAGCACTTGGCTAACATGTATGAGGACATCACTTTGGTCTCCAACACCACAAAATTAAATTAACAAATAGACAGATTACTGAATGAATAAATAAGAATGCAGATCATGACATCCATAGAAACAAGAGGCACTGTCATATACTGGAGGGGACCCAGGAGAGTTGATGATTAAAGGAAGTCTGGTATTCTGAATTGATCCTTGACAAGAAATGGACTTTAGTAGAAAAACTGGTAAAGTACAAATATAATTTATAATTTAGTTAATAATGTTGTCCCAATGTTTATTTCCTTGTTTTGAGAACCCTGCCATGGTTATGTATAAGGGTGACATGAAAAATGCTAGATGAAGTATTTGTCCTAGCTGTATACTATTTCTGGACATTTTATAATTTTAAAATTATTTTAAGATAAAATAAATTACTAAGTGATAATTTATAAACAACCAAACAAAAACATGATTTCAAAATAAAGTTTAAAAAGTCTTCTAAAAATGAGAAGGATGGCTCGGAGGTTAAGAAGAACACTGTATGCTCTTGCATAGGAACTGGATTAAAATCCCAGCACCAACCTGGCTGCGTACAACAAACTGTAACTCCAGTTCCAGGATTTCTGACACCTTCTGGCCTCCACAGGCACCAAACATGCAAGTGGTGCACAGACATATATGCAGGCAAAATACTCAGACACATATAATAACTAAGAAATATTTAACCACCCCCACGCATCTCTTATGTGAAACCAAGACTAAGGAACCATCATTCACTCACCCATTCAGTCCTGCCTCATGGGTCTCCATAATACTCATCTACTCTTCAGACATTCTTTCCTCCCTCAAAATCACCCTTCCCCAAGGGGATTTGTTCTCAACTGGCTGCTGGTAGAAATAGAATGAAGCCAAAACTTTCTACTGTTTTCACAGTAGGCAATACATTTCTGAGTGAATGGTGCATGGGCACTATCCTATCTGTTTCATTCAGGTACTGTGATATGGTAAGAGTTTCCACCTTAGAGATTTATTCTTTTTTGTCATGCATCATTACATAATCACCTTTTCAATTAACACTTCAGTAAGAATTATGAGTCATTTGAACTGATGTTATCAGGGCCTTATCTGCAACACTGCAGAACACAGAGCAACTGTACTGGTAAGAGCTGAATTTCTGTAGCATCTCCAGCATAACTATCTATCGACAGGGTAGCCCAGCTGTTGGTTTGAGGCTGAAAGCTTGTGTTGTAGGTAGAGTTATCAGCCTCCAGATAGCAAGTAGCAAGGGTGGTCTCATGTTATGGGCTGGTCTTAGAGAACTTCCTCAAACAGAGATAGTCTACATTACATCTTAGATAGCAAAGTCTTGTTGCTATAACAGCTTTCTAGAGCACATTTGTCTCATCAGAGCCTGAGCCTTATTCAGTTGGCTACACCCTGTTCCTGGAATGCTCTGTTTATTAAATGGACCTTGCCCTTTATTTTGCTGGGATTAATCATTATGGGTTGGTGAAATATCCTTTCCCCCCTTTACCCCAGCTTTTCATCTATAACTTAGAAGGGAGGGCTATGTCATTGGGCCTGCTGAGAGTCCTTCAAGAGAACTGATCTGAGAGAAAATTAAGAACAGCTGGGGGTAGATGCAATGACATCATATGCCACTGGAATAGAAGGCAGCCCAGAAACTCCAATCAAGGAGAGAAAAATAATGGGAATTAGAGAGAGTGTCTGAGACTTGGGAAGTATGCAAAGGCTGATTATTAGAGATTAGGTTGGGAGCACATGTGCTCACTGAGATATTGGAACTCTTAGTTAGGGCCTATTCTATTATTTAGCACTTGGAGTCTATAGATTTAATAGGTAAAACTACACTGGAACAGGCTGGTGAAAGGTGTGAAAATGCCCTGAGGCAGCACATAGTTTTGTTTAGAGCCTAAGCTTTATTGCAGAGTGAGTTACAGATAGGACCTTTTACATGTAGACTTTCTTTTTTCCCAGTTGTGCATGGGATTGCATGCTCTATACTAAGAATATATTTGTTTATTGGGGAGTTGTTTGCTTGAAAATAGATTCCTTAATCATATATGGAAGCTTGTATGGAGTGGTATATCCTCTCAAAAGTTGATGATAAGTTTGTATTCATTGAAGGGATATTAGTGTTGATGTAGTTCTATTTCAATTTTACAAATAAGGAAATTGAATCCTAAAGAGCTAGCTGATGGCTACAAGATCACATAGCTAGTATGTGAGTGTTGCAGTTGGAGCATAGAGCTGATAATTCCTTGTCCAACTCAGCACCCTTCAGCATCTGTTTTACTTAGCTAAGACATACCCAAAGAGAATTCAAATTTCTATCCCTTTATTACTACTACTGATTGTTGGTGGCTATTACAGAGGAAAAGCTCATGATCTGTGATGAATCAAATGGCCTCTGGTGAATTTATTCAGAATCCTACACATATTAATCATGATTTGGAAATGTCACAGCCCCAGTAAAAACAAATACTGGTATGTAGTTTGTTTAGCATTTATCCCATTCAGTCTTTTCTCCTCTATGTGCTATCCTTAAAAATAGCAATGCTGCTCTGTTCAGCAGTTTTGGAACATATTCCCAGGATTAAGAGCAATAACTCACAATGTGTAACTCTACTAATGGTTGTGCTTCAAGGTGAGTAGCCATGGCAGCTACTGTCATGTGGTGGTCCCTCAACAGAAATGAAAATCTGTAACATTGATGGGCAAATAAACTTCAGGAAGGGTGACTGTAAAAATTAAACTTAATAGAATGAGAGTAGACTCATTAAAATTAGTATGAGGGAACTGGTAAGAGATTATAACCAATGTAGTCTGGTCAGCCTAAAAACTGCTGTGGTGCCTTTAGAACTCACTGAGACAAACAGTCCTCTTAAAGACCATCTTGTGAGTATTATGACTTTCTGAATGAAATACCAGAAGCTCAACAGACCTGACTACATAAGACATAATTGACTGGCTAGTGAAACTAACAATAGAAAACAAAATAGAATAGGATTGAATAGCTAAGGGAGTGTTAGTAACATGGAGCAAGTACAGTTATAAAGAAGGCCATCTAGGAATGTAAGCTATAAAAAATGAGTTAAAATAAAGAACTTGGTGCTGGAAACCAAGTTGACTCAGGAGGACCTGAGTTAGATCCCCCTAATTCAAATAGAAATGCTGAATGCAGTGGTGTATTTGGAAGCTAAGCACCAGAGAGGTGGAAACAGGAAAGTCCCTGGGGCTTACTGGTCAGCAGATCTAGTTCAATCAGTGAGCTCTGCTGTGGAATAATCCTCTTGTATATTGTAAAACACTGGCCAGTAGCCAGGCAGGAAGTATGCCTGGGTGAGGTGACCAAACTAAGGATGATGGGAAGGAGAAGGACAGAGTCAGGAGTTGCCAGTGAGATGCAGTGGGAGCAGGAGATGAATGTGTCATGCTAATAAAGGTGCTGACACATGGCAGGGTATAAATGAGAAATATGGGTTAACTTAAAACATAATAACTAGTTAGTAATAAGCCTAAGGTATTGCCTGAGCTTTTATAAGTAATATTAAGCCTCCAAGTCAATTATTTGGAAAGTGGCTAACTGATATTTGGGAACAGGCGGGTGGGAGAGAAATATCTGATTACAAAGCTCCATGTTCAGTGAGAGACCCTCCTCAAAAAGGAAGGTAGAGTGCTATCAAGGAAGAAACTCAACATTGGCTTCTGGCTTTCACATGTATGTTCACACACACACACACACACACACACACACACACACACACAAAGAAGCTGATGAAGGGGGTAAATAAAAGAACTGATAAAGTTGAAGAATGAATTAATAAAGTGGAATAAAATAACAGGTTGAAAAATTTTCCCAGATGATATTAGAAATGGATTTAACAGTTGAAAAGTACAGAGAGAAACTAGAGAAACTGAGGGTGAAAGAAGTGTCAAGCTTGTTTCAAAATCACAAAAGAGCTATAAGGGAACTAATATTTAAATAAAGATGAAGAATTACCAAACTTAGGAAAATAGGAATATCTTCATTTAACAGAATTCAGAATTTGTCTAACAGGACATATAAGAAAATGCCTATAGCTACATATTTAATAGTTAAAAACTTTTACTGTCAGTCAGAAAACTTTTCAACATGAAAAAGTAGACATGCTTACAAAAGAACTAAACTGTATGGTCATCTCCTCCTGACAAACAGCCCAAACAAAAGGAAAGAGTGCAAGACTGTTTATGAAGTGTTGAGGTGGTATCTTGTAACCTAGTGTTTTCTACTAGCTAAATATTTAAATCAGAATAAATATGAGTGGATTGACTTCCCTAGAACGCTTTCACAAGCATTTATTTATCTTTTTAAATCCATTAACCTGGTGATACCTCCAGGATAGGAACCTCAAGAGGCTCGTTTCTGATCTAATTTATAGTCCTTTCTTTCTAAGGCTAAGCCTCCGAGGACATCCTTTTATCTGTTCTCATTTTGCAAGTAACACCTGGTTCAGACATCAGTACCTTACAAACATTCATTAAATGTCTCTGCCAAAAAAGAAGGGGGAAAGAAAAAAGGGTGGGTTAGAGTTTGGGAATGAAGAAGGTAGGGATTGTTTTCATTCAAGAGAACAGTAAGTCTCCTTCATTTCTGTTAACAGAGAACATCCCAATGTGGGAAAATCTTTTGCACTGCAGCAGACCACATCTCCCTTGTTAAGTCTGTGGGTGTCTCAAATGATAATTGAGCATTGTTTATCTCACTTATCAAAATATTAAAGGCAACATCCTTATTTTGATTCACTTTAACCATGTGCTTGGTTCTCTACAACCCACAAACTCCATCTGAGTCATTCACAATGGAAAAAAAATATATATGTGGAATGCAAACATACTCAAATGAGTAATGTGGAGGAAAAGTAGTCTGAAAGTGTTTTTTTGTTTTTCCAGAATTTGTCAAAACATTTTCATAGATGTGGAGAAAACAATTTTTCCTCCACTGTTAGCAAGATCTGAGGTAGCTGTGGCTTGTTCTGCTTCTCTGATCTTCCAGCATTCACCCCAATAACTGGCCTCAGGTTTGATTTTATTGATAAGAACTTTTAAGATTCATGCTACATCTGGCGCCCAACATTCATGGCATGAATTCATGAAAAAGCCGCTTGCCTGTGACCTTGCAGGCCCCAGGTCAGATCAGAGCTACCTTCACCTGGTTGTGGTGGAGCACGCTGGTAGGATTTGCTGAAGGAGGCAGAGGATGGAGGATCTCGAATTTAAGGCCAGCCTGGGAGGCTTACTAAGGAGAAGCTGCAGCCAGAGCTGGCCCACAAACGGTGGTGGTAGGACCATGGAGGCAGCGGCTACTGCTTCGAGTTGCTAGCTTCTTCTCATCGTGTTGTTGACTGCGGTGATGCTGCTACCTGGGACAAAGGGTTTAACTGCTGCTTGTTCAGAGAAGAATTGCCAGGACCATTGTATTACAAGAAAGCATCGGCAAAGGTCAGTTTGGAAAAGTTTGGCAAGACAAATGACGGGGAGAAATTGCTGTGAAGATTTTCTCTTCTAGGGAAGAACACTCATGGTTCCGAGAGAAAGACATTTATCAGACTGTGATTACTCCAAATCACAGAGGAGGCACACACACACACACACACACACACACACACACAATCTTCAGGGAACCATGACCACGCCTAACAGCGACTTTGAAATCTTCAAAAGGAAGATGGGACTCCACAAAGATGATTCCACATGGACTATGGTAAAGCCATTAAGCTGATTAACACCACGAAAAGATCGACTCTGGACTACAAACTACTAAGGACAATTTTGAGATGGCTAGCTGAGATGATCCAGTCTGACAGGCTACTTGAACAAGGACTTGAAACAAGCCCTGCATTTTCTCATTATGCAGCGACTGGACAAAGGATACAGGACTTGACAATTAACCCCAAAATTTTCTTTTCAGGATTCCCTAAAGATGTCTTCACCCCCAGAAAGCAGGAAGTAATTTTAATAAAACAACGCCCACATTTCCAAGAAGTAGGGTGGATGGTTTTTGGGTCATTTAATGAGTTATGGATATTGTCATTGTTTATGATGGTTGGTTACAAGTTGTTAATTGTTAATGGTTAGGAAAAAAGCTGAACAAGGAGATTAGCTTCAGAGTTTTTGTTTGAAATTTAAAAAGAAAGAAAAAGAAAAAAGAGAATATAGATATGAGGTAGATCAATGAATCTACTCTGAGAAAAAAGATGAAGAAATTATAGGATAAATGGGTAGATGATTAAATCTACTCTAAAAAGAAAAAGGAGAAGATATAAAAATGACAAAAGATAGATTATTGAATCTATAATGAAAAGAAAAAAAGAATATGGATATAAGATAAAAAATTGAATCTACTTTTAAAAAAGGAACTACTTGTTTTAAATAGGATAAGTAATGAAAATTTTTTGTCTGAATTTGTCAAATGTTACTGAACTGGACATTGTTAATACATATAATGGAGTTTTTTTTTATCTGAATCTGTCAAATGTTAATGGACTAGACATCGTTAATGTAATCTTGACTGTGTATATTGTATATACTTATTGGATATAATTTTTCTTGTATTAGTTATAAGCTTTTTTAATTTTAGACAAAAAAGGGGAAATGTGGTGACATTGTGTTCCCCGAAATATTGTGCACGCTAATAAACTTATCTGGGGTCAGAGACAGAACAGCCACAATATTAAAAATAGAGGATAGGTAGTGGTAGCACACACCTTTAATCCTAGCATTCCAGAGGCAAAAATCCTTCTGGATCTCTGTGAGTTCAAGGCCACATTGGAAACAGTCAGGCATGGTGACACATGCCTGTAATCCCAAAGAGTGAGCCTTTAATCCCAGGGCGTGATGGCAGAAAGCAGAAAGATATATAAGGTGTAAAGATCAGAAACTAGCGGCATTTGACTGGTTAAACTTTCAGGCTTTCCAGCAGCAGTTCAGCTGAGATTCATTCTGGATGAGGACTCAGAGGCATCCAGTCTGAGGAAACAGGATCAGCTGAGGAATTGGTGAGGTAAGGTAGCTCTGGCTTGTTCTGCTTCTCTGATCTTCCAGCATTCACCCCAATAACTGGCCTCAGGTTTGATTTTATTGATAAGAACTTTTAAGATTCATACTACAAAGATCATTCTATTTGCTCATATTTTACTACATACCAAGAACACACTGGTATAGAATAAATAATTGTATTAGTCCATTTTCTACTTCTGTAACAAAATATATAAAGATGAATAACTTGAAAAGAACAGATTTTATCTGCCTGTTTTGTGAGATGGAAGGCACAAACATCCTGTCACCAACTCTGGTGAGGACTTTCTTGGCTTCATTACATCTTGGCAGAGAACCTTATGGTTGCAGTATGAGAAGGAGAGCATACATGGTGATAAAAGAAGTCAGAGATCTGGAAGTGGCCAACCATGTTGTTGCATTTGAAACAGTTAATTTAAGGTTCTGCTAGGGCTATGAATCTTAATCCCTTCCAATGGCTCACCTACTTCTGAATATGATTGTCTCTTGAATGTTCCATCACCTCTTCCAAATAACTGTGTTGAGGGCAAAGCTTTCAACACATGAACCTACAATTATGTCTTTATACTTTCCTATGGGCAAATAACATCTTTTCTATCAATAAAATATAGTTGTCATTTGTATATGTTTATGATTTTGCCTATCAAATATTTCTCAAACATGGCTGGCTATTCTTTTTGTTGTTGTTGTTGTTGTTGTTGAATATCCCAAAAGAAAATGATTGGGGCAGAATTCCAAAATACAGGTAAGACGAATGTGTATCTAAGACATTATTAGCATCTGCACCATATGTCAGCAGGATTCCCCCCTGTTTTCATATCCCAATTCAGTTCTTTGTCATGTGTCTTTAAAAATATTTTTGTACATGTATACAATGCATTTTGATCAAATATACCCAGTCCTTCCTCTCAAAGTACTCCCTGGCTTCCCTTACCACATCTCTTTCCCAACTTCATGTACTAGTTTTTCAGCAGCCAACTGTCAATAATTCCTCAGGTGGGGGTGGAGACATTCATGTTGGAATTTTGACTGTCTTGATATTATGCCAGACTTGTGCATGTGGCCACAGCCAGGGTAAAATTCACCTATGCAGTGGTCCTACATGTCCAGAAACCCTGTTTTGTAGTAGTCCTCTGAAATCTCTGGCTTTTCCAAACTTTATGCCCTCTCCCATCTTCTTCAATGATCCCTGAGCATTGTAGACTGGAGGTATGATACAGCTATCTCATGGATGGCTGAGCACTCCACAGTCTCCTATTCTCTACAATTATTAGTTATGTGTTTTAAGATTAAGCTGAGGTTGTTAGTAGAAATGAGGCATGTAATGAATTGTAGTATTGCTCAGATGCTCAGAATTCCTACTAAAAGTTCCAGGAAATCTTGTACCATTTGTATACTATATGACTTAATTTTTCAGGGCAAATGCAACCCTGGGAAATGCCTTGAAGCACACAAATTGGTGTGAAGGAGGTGTCTGACTCAAGTGAATGGAGATTTAAAACACAGAGAAAATATCATGGTAGGACAAAAAGAAAGAATTCTTGAGAAAGGGACTTTGGGGAATGGATTCAAAGAACAGAATTTCTACAAGCAGAGGCATTTTTATAGGGAACAGTTTGAGTAAAAGCAATATGAGAAAGAAAGAAAATCACAGGATCCATTCAATGTTGTTAATAGTCCCTGTATATTAGAGTCATTACTCTGTGCCATGTACAGTGTTAAGTACTTTACATTGATTCTCTCATTCATTTGCTACAACTTCATTAATTATAGGTGGTATCACTGTACTTTATAAATTAGGAGACAGGCTCACAGCAACGAAATAACATGGTCACTTGCTAAGGGATGGCAGACAAAGAATTCAAATCAGGTCTTTCAAAGCCTGTGCTTTTTTTTTTTAGACAGGGTTTCTCTGTGTAGCCCTGGCTGTCCTGGAATTCACTCTCAAGACCAGGATGGCTTCAAACTCACTGATATCTGCCTGCCTCTGCCTCCTGAGTGCTGGGACTAAAGGCATATGCCACCACTGCCCAGCTAAAAGCTTATGTTCTTAAATAGTAAGTCCTATGCCTCAGAAATACATATATGACTTGGAGACTAGAGAATTTCCAAAGCTAAGTCAATGATCCTGAACTTCAAATTGCAAAATTGTGAAATAAAAGAGAAAAGATTTTCTTGTAACAGTTAGTGAATGGTCAGTGAGAACTCAACTAAGACCAAGGAAGAAATTCTAGACTGTTCTCTTGTCATTCATTCTGTCCTGAGCACTGAACAGTTACAGTAATGTGTTCTCAGCACTTTGACTAGTTTTGAACCCCATTTGTTAGCTAACATCCACTGGAAGAAATGTCTCTGACCAATGCTGAGGGCAACACTAACCTATGAATTGAAACATTAATAGGTTACTCCCTAGGACCTCTGACCTCCTTAGCCTCAGACTTTTGACCAGGTTTAGCATAAGATCTGCAGAATACTGAGCTTGTCAATATTTCATCCTAGATGGGAAATGGACTCATAATACCTCAGTCCTCCTTTGGAACTTTTGGCAGTTAATGGTTGCTGGCAGTGAGTGTATCATTATCTTCAGTGATGTAGCCAGTAGTGATTTGCGCATGTTCCAGTGGGAGAGAAAAGGCGTTAAGGGGATGAAAATGACCAAAATTCATCATATACCTGTATGAAACAGTAAAAGAATTAAAAACAAAAGATTCATGGCTAGAGTGATGTCTCAGCCAGTAAAGCCCTTGCTGTGCAAGCAGAGCATGGAGATCTGGATTTAGATCCTTAGTACCCATATAAAAAATCTGTGTACTGTACCTATAATCCTATCCCTGAGTGGAGACAGGATTGGCCAGAAACTCACTAAGCAGACCAGGCTGGCTTTGAAATCAGAGATCTGCCTTTTCTCTGGCCCCTAATATGGGATTGTATTTTATTCTAGAATAGTTTCTGAGTCCTTCATTGTGTTTCATAACTTGGACTTGAAGTAGCCTCATTAACTATTTTGTAGATTATACTTTGCTTTGGTTTTAAGTGATTTTTTAATATATATTTTGAGATTATAGTTTTTCTGAGAGGCATATAAAAGAAATATGTGTGCCTTTCTTGGTGCATACTATCTGGAATACATGACATCTAAGGGTTTTATTATTGAGGCAGGATTTCTCAATCAAACACATTGATGTGGCTAGTCTTGCTTGCCAGGTTGCCCTGTCTCTGCCTGGAATTACTGGCAGGCTACCAAGACTACTGTGAACTCAAATAGGTTTTGGAGATCTTAGCTCTTCATGTTTGCCATTGCCTCAGCCCCCACTTCTACTTTTTTCAATCCCCTTTTATCCTACAGAAATGATAGTGCACTATAAAAATTCTTTCAGGACTGGAAAGAAAAGGCATTTGCTGCCAAGGCTAACAACCCAAGTTCAATCCCAGAGCCCACATGGTAGGAGAGAACCAGCTCCTGAAAACTATCCTCTTACTTGTGCACACATTATGCAAGTGGGTGCTCAGACCATCACATACACATAAATAAATGTTTTGAAAAACTTAAAACCCTTCAGTTTGCTTCATTCATTTATATGTAACTAACACTTAGTAGAAATCTTTTAATTTTTAAAGCAGCTGTTAGAAACCCATTGAGCATATGTATCACAGATTATTCAATCTTTAATTTATGGGCATTTCAGTCGATTCCAATATTTTGAAATAGCAAACGTAGTAATTAAAATGAAGTGCATATCATTTTCTATATACATTTGAGCTTGTTACTCAATGTCTCTTAAATGGTTTTTATTCTTCCTCTGTCATTGTCTGTCATTCATTTAGTCCCCTGAAACTAGAAATTTTCCCCAAGAGATGGACTTTATAAGGACTGAAAAAGCAGTGTTATAGGGAAGGTGTACTCCATTGTCACTTTAGATAAATTGTTGATGGAAGCTTAGCTTCATGTGGTTTTTATTAAACTCAAACTTTCCATCCAAGCAACTGCACAGTGGTTGGTAGGCCAGAAGTAAATGACACCTTGGAGTCTTTGGAAGACTGAGGAAATTTCACTTTCTGAATACTTGGCTTTTTCTCCTCTAGTCTGCTCAATTGCTATTGTTTGTTGGCTTTATTTTATATTTACAACACTATCTTTGATAAATTGTGGCCAGAAGATCTTGAAAATGTACTGCTTAGATAGTAAATATCCCTCTATTATGAGAGGGGATCAAATTTCATATTTATTGCTTTTTTGGGGGAAAATTGTAGACACAGTAACTGCAAAGACATGTATTAATCACTTCAGTATAAAAATGTACATCCCCACAACACCATGTTTGTTAATTGTTTTCAATAAAACATGACATTTATTAGGCATTTTTATGTTGCTTTGACATCTTAGGGTCTTGTGGATGCAGGAAGGGCTGCTCCTCCCAAAGTAAGCTGATCCCTACAGATAAAAACTTGCTTGATAGGCAAACCAACTAATATTCGTCATTCCATATCTCTATCTCCACCTCATTTTTACCACATTTCTGTAGTCTAGAACACTGTGAACTTGCTCAGATAATGGTAACTAATGACAATACCCTGTAGACCAGAGATCACTGACAGTATTTAACCATCTAATTCTAAGCCTGCTCAGATGCCCTTCCTGGCCTACCCTTTTCTTCCCATGAAAAATTCAATAAAAGCTATTATCCAGGTTTTCTTCCTGCTCCCTTTTGCTTTCTGACTGACTTCAGCGAGTCTTAATGTAGCCTTTGTGTGTGATAGCCTGGTGTGTACCCACTTTTCATGGGAGCTGTAAATAACCTCTGGATCTGTTGCCCTGACTACCTGAACAGTAAAATTTAAAGTATTACAATAATGCTATGAATCAAGTGCAGAGTATAGAGAATAATGATGGACAAATTGGTTAACTTTTTCACTAATTTGTTTAAAAAACAATACTTGTTGCTGCGTGTGGTGGCACCTATCTTTAATACCAGCACTTGGGAGAAAGAAGCAGGCATTTCTCTGAGTTCAAAGCCAGCCTGATTTACATAGTGAGTTTTAGGCCAGCCAGGACTACACAGTGAAACTCTGTTCCCAAAACATAAGACAAAACAAAACCATGACTTGTTATTGTTGTAATTTTGCATTCCTCAATTAAGTAAAATGAATTGATATTTGCTTGATATTAATGCTTCTTCCTTTGGAGAAGTAAATTATATATTCTTGTCTTCTGCCCATTTGTACAGACTAATCTTTAAAGCAAATTGGATCTACATGGATCATCAATCTAAGAGTAAAATATAAGTCCTTCAAAATTATAGGAAAACTTCTAGGTCTGGGATTTGGTAAAGGATTCTTACTATCTACAATATAATCCATAAAAGTAAATATGTGTTATAATGCATCAAACTAAACTTTCTAAATTTAAAACATTTTTCACTATTAAAGACCCTGTTATGAGAGTAAAACATAAGCTCTTTCATATATTGATGATGGGAATATAAAATGGCACATCCTCTCTAAAAGGAAGTTTATCTCCTTTTGTTTCCATTTTTCTTTTTCAGTGCTGAGTATGAAGCACATTATCAAAGTGGTCTACCACTAAGTTACACACTTAATTTCTCCATTTTCTTATAAAGTTAAATATGCAATTACTTATAAGACCTGGGAATGTCACTCCTGAGCATTTATCCTACATAAAGAAAAACTCATCCTCATGTAAAAATATGCATACAGATGTTCATAATAGCTTTGTTCTTAATCATTTCATACTAGAGACAACCTAAATGTTTTCCAGTAGGTGAGTAGATAAATTCCAGTACATACACACCATGGAATATTCAACAGTGAAAAGAATAAAATGCTGATATAAAAAAATTCTACATGGATATGAAGTATTTGATGCTTACTGGAAAGAGTCAAACTCAAAGGGTCAATACCTTGTGGTTCTAGTTATACAAACTGCTGTGGATATCATTCTGTATAAATAAAACACTGATTGGCCAGTGGCCAGGCAGGAAGTATAGGCGGGACAAAGAGAGAGGAGAATTCTGGGAAGTGGAAGGCTGAGTGGGAGAGACACTGCCAGCCGCTGCCATGACAAGCAGCATGTGAAGATGCCGGTAAGCCACAAGCCACATGGCAAGGTATAGGTTTATAGAAATGGATTAATTTAAGATATAAGAACAGTTAGCAAGAAGTCTGCCACGGCCATACAGTTTGTAAGCAATATAAGTCTCTGTGTGTTTACTTGGTTGGGTCTGAGAGGCTGTGATACTGGCGGGTGACAGAGATTTGTCCTGACTGTGGGCAAGGCAGGAAAACTCTAGTTACAACAAACTTCTTGAAATGACAAATACAGAGTTGTGGAATATCTGACTAGTGTTTTCAGAGAAAGGTGCAAAGGTGAAGATTGGGTGTTATTATAAAGCAGTAGAGTGAGGAAATGACTTTGTGATGGTGATTGTATGTATCTCTCTCTCACACACACAAATTCGTATAAGTACTAGAAAACTAAATAAACTCTATAGTCTGGTTGACTGTATATTACTACAATAATATAATATGTCACCACTATGGGAAACAAGTGGAAAAATACAGTGGACTATGAGCTAATTTTGCAAACTCTTGTATGTTCATATTTCAAAATAAAAAGTTTTTAAAGCAATGATGATTTTCATAGGAATGTTAATTTGAGACACTTATAATGTTAGTTCTTGCCATTTTCATTATTTCTTCACTTTTAAAAATGCCCAAGTTGTTTAGTTAGATATCACTGTTACCAACCAAGATAAGACAAACATGCTTCAAGTTTAAGGCAAATGAAATTATTTTAACTAGTTTACTCACAATTTTGCACGTAATAGAAAGGTTCCTGGCATTTTACATTTTTAGTAGTACTTTTATTGAGAACTTTTATTGTGTTCATGATCTAGTTAAAGACAGTATTATAAGACTATTATAAAACTTTGTATGAAATGTATTATTCTTGCAACATTAGAGATCAATTTAACCTCTCTGGCCTCTTCTATAGTTATCATGTATTACAACTCTATATAAAAACTACAAAATACCATCTGCTTTGTTCCAAAAAAAAACCTCTGTGTTTTTAAAGAAATTAAAAGGATGAAAGCAATTTCTAACTGTTTATATATAAACTTGTATATATAAATTATTTTTGCTTCATTTTAAGTGAATATCTGAAATTCCATTTGAATTAATTTCCCTTTAGCTTGATAAAGAACATCCTTTTGTCAAGAGGTCAAGCAGAAGCTAGGCAACAGTAGTACAGCTAGAGGATATCATATTATCCCTTGTGCAACTATTAAATCATTTTGTTATAATTCCTTAGACTAGTCCAGAAAGAATAGAACTAACCCCAATGGATTCAAAGCATTACTTAGACAACAAGATCAGCATGGCTTTAGTTTACCAGCTCCAGAGTCCTACATGATTACAATGAATTAGAGGCCCCAGGTGACAGGTTGCATTAACAATCAGTTGTCCTATCCATGAATAAGCAACATCAAAGTATGGATCAAGGACTTTATGCATCTTTACCCTGAGATGGAGGAATGTGGAAAGCTCTATATTCAACTAACTATGTAATCATAAATAAGAAATGGCCTTGGGATCATGCCTCATAAGACTCTTTACATTGCCTTGTCCCAGGATAAATTGCAAGGTGTTTTTCCAAGACTCATATCAGATTATAATCAATGCATGCATAAGTGGTTTATTGTGAAAAAAAGTCACTGAGTTGACAAGCATTGCTGCTGTTTTTCCTACACGTTTAGTATTTCAGGTAAATTTAAGCCTACTGACAAATGATTTTCTTCATTTTGTTGCAATTAAAAATACCCTTTTTTCCATTCATTCTTAAAGAATATGTTTGTTGAGTACAAAATTATGAGTTGGCTTTTGTTTTCCCAGTACTTTAAAGATTTCTAGTGCCACTGATTTCAGATATCAGCCAATTGTACTATGAAAGTTCCCCATCTTTATGTATCTTTACATATTGAATTGTTTTTGTCTGCCCATTTTTTATGAATTTGTGTTTACAAATTATGTGACCATTTGTGGCCTTAATTAGCATATATTAATTGTATAAAATGTGATTTGTTGTGATATTTTTATACATGAATATAAGGTACTTTGATCTTATCCTTCCCCTTTTGTGCCCTTCTCCTACCTTTTCTCACTCCTTTCTTCTAGGCAAATAGTTCTTTTTCTACTTCCATGTCTACTTTTCAGAATCTGACCTCAGATATAAAATAAAGGATATAATGTCTATATTTCTGGGTGTGACTATTTTGCCTAACATGATTATCTTCAGTTCCATCCATTTTCCTGTAATCACCATGATTTTGTTGTTCTTTAGGTCAAAACAATTTTTTGTTTTGTTTTTGTTTTGTTTGTATATGTATCATATTTTCTTTATCCATTCAACTGCTGGTAGATACTTAGGCTGATTCCATAACATTGTTATAATGAACAGTGCTGAGACAACCATGGATGTGCAACAATCGCTGTGATATGCTGACTTAATTTTTTTGGATATGAACAAGTATACACAGTAGTGGTAGAACTATGTTTGGTTTAGTGAGGAACCTCCATACTTATTTCCATAGTGACTATACTAATTTACATTGCCACTGTCTTAGCCAGTGTTCTCTTGCTGTGAAGAGACACCATGACCACAGTAACCCTTATAAAGAAAACATTTAATTGGGGCTGGCTTACAGTTTCAGAGATCTGTCCATTATTATCATAGTGGGGAGCATGGTGATGTGCAGGCAGACATGGTGCTGGATAAGGAGCTAAGAGTTATACATTCACGTCAGAAGGCAGCAGGGAGAGAGAGACACTGGAACTGGCTTGAGAATTTGAAACCCCAGAGCCCACCCCCAGTGAAACACTCCCTCCAACAAGGCCACATCTTTTAATCCCTATCAAGTAGTGCCACTACCTAATGACCAAGCATTCAAATATATGAGCCTATGAAGGCCATTCCTATTCAAACCACCATAGCCACCAACAGTGAATAAAGGTTAGCTTCTATCTCCATCCTCTGCAACATTTGTTGTTTTTTCTTCATGGTAACCATTCTGATAGATATGAGATGGAATCTGAGTATAGTTTAGACTTGCATTTCCCTGATGGTTAAAGACATGTTTATTAATATATTTATTTGGCTATTCATACTCATTGTGGATCGTGTTTGTTCCATCTACTTGCCTATTTATTCTCTTCATTAGATTTTTATTCTCTTGGTTAGTTTCAGAGTTTTCATTATTACATTGTTTCAGTTCTCCTTTTCCTTTATACAGTCCAGGATCCCATCCAGGTAATGGTCCTCCCCACCCTGACAGTAGGTAGATTTTCCTGTTTAATCAAGAAAAACTTTTGAAGTTCTTTATAGCTTTTACATATTAATCCCATGTCAGGTATGTAATTAGGAAAGATTCATTTCTCAGTCTGGCAGACTGTGTATTCACTCACTCAGGTAATTGTTTCTTTTACTGTACCAAAGGAGTTTCTTGAGGGAATAAGGCCTTTAGTTGAAGGAGGATAAGAGAGGGGAATGAGGGTAAAATGACCAAAATTTATAGACATTTGTGAAACTTTCAAATGAAAGAATGATAAATAACATATTCTGTAGGTTCATCTTTCACCTATTTATTAAAACTTAAGATTGAATGATTTCTAAGCATCAGAATAACACTATTGAAAATTTCACATAATGAAGAACAATTGATTACTGACTTTCATCTCTTCCCTGATTAATGACGGAGACATAATATCGCCACCAGAGGTATTAGATAGATATTAAATACACATTTGTATACATAAGACCTAATAGTATAGGAGCTAATTTTTATTTTCATAAAACATTTCATTATGCCATTACTGATCATAGGGCCAAAGCTGTAATATGTACTATCCAATAAAACTAGAAACACATGATTTTTGTTTGCTTGTGGGCTTTGCTTATAGTCTGATGAGAGTAAGTCATAATTTATAGCTTCTGAAGAGATTAGGATGATATAAAGTTTGAATAAAAAGTCATACCAAATTACTCTAGTCCCTAATTTTGCCTGAGCCATTAAAACTCAATTAGACACAGACCAAATTCCTGTTTATTAGAAGGTTCAGAAGTCTTATAAATGAGTGCTTACATGGTTACATAAGCCCATTGCATTCAATGCCATGCAGTCTTTTGCAAAAAGGCATTGCATCATTTTAATAACAGGCACATTTTTCATGATTATACTTACTCATGTTGAGAAAGCAGCCCCAATCATTTTACACTCCGGTGATGTAGGCTGTTTAAGCAAATGAGAGTATGAGCCATTAGCCAGCTTCTTTCCTTCTTACATCTCTGTCATTAGCACTTCATCCACACCTCCATGCTTGTTGAAACATTCTTCACATTCTCTAGAACCAACTAGAATTGCGTCAAGTCTAGTCCTTCCTCTACCAGACAGAATTGATTGTTTCATCCCCTCTTCTCACTACATGTGTAGCTGAGAAACACATACTATAGTAAGTCATGCTAGTGAATGCAGTCAGATTAAAACCAAATATAACATGTAAAGGGAAAATAATGCTTCCAAAAAGAACTTTCTGGGACTAAGGAGATCATTCAGTGGTTAAAGTGCTGCTATGCAAATGTGAAGAATTGAGTTTGGATCCCCAAAACCCATTCACAAATCCATGCAAGACTACATACCCAGTAACTACATTGCTGATGAGGGCAGAGACAGAAGGATAGCTGGGGTGTGCTGGCTCTTGTCCATTGAAAGACCTTGTCTCAAAAGAATAAGTCAGAGTGATATAGGGAGATATCTACACACACACACACACACACACACACACACACACACACACACACACACTGAATACAATAGAAATAAAAACAATAAAATAATTTTTAAAATGTTTTAAAATGAATGTTCTGCTTTACTGCCAAGACCCAAAGAAACATGTTAAGAACTTGTGCAAGACTTGCTGTGGCTATTTCCATTGGTAGCAGAAAGAACCAAGGAACATTTGTTGAGAGTAATATGTGCCCTGCTCTAAGTTACTCCATATTGTATAACACTGTTTTTTCCAGACAGTGCCTTGCCCTGAAAGACTCCATTTTACTCCACTTCTTTATACAAACAGAGAAGCACTATATGACTCTGCACCTTGTTAGGCACAAAACCACCACCATCTATCTGCTACCTCTCACACGGCACAGACTGATAAATATCTCACTTCTGAAAGATGAAACAGTAAACTCTAAAAATTTACCAAAGTAGTTTGGGAACATACGTGCACTAGGCCGTAATGACTGATCTTCACTGTGAACTTGATTGGATTTAGAATCACCATGGGAACAAATCTCTGGGCATATCTAAGGGGGTTATCTAAATTTAGTTCACTGAGATGGGAGGTCCCACCTTGTCTGTGGATGACACTATTCCATGGGCTGGAATATTGCATTAAGTACAAAGGAGAAAGGGAACTGAGCACAAGCATTTGTCATTTTCTGCTTCTTGACCAGCCATCTGCTTCTGATGCCTCACATTCCCTGACATGAAGGACTATATCCCTGGAGTTAAAGACCAAAATAATCCTTTCCTTCAAGTTTTTTTTTGAGGGGGAGTCAAGTATTTTGTCACAGCAATTAGACAAGTAATTTTAGTCTAGATGTACTAAAATCTTATCAGGAAATATCTGACCTGGGAACTCGTTGAACATACAAGACCAAGGAGAGAATGCAACACCCTAATCTAGATTCCCATAAAGAAGAGCACACCTAACATTGGGATGGTGAGGCCCCCAAAACATGATGTGTACATAAAGAGACTGACAGGCAGAGAATACCCAACTGTCCCATAGCCTTCAGCTCAGCTCAGTCCCCACTACTGATGAAGCCTACTCAAATTGTCATCTGTCCACCCATTCATTTGTCCATTGTGTTCTTAGTCTCTATGACCTCCACCATTTGGAACCTCTCTTTGGATGCTCGAATTAACCCCAAGACTTGGAGATGGCTCAATTCTAAGTTCATGGCTTGACTCTGCAGCACTACCTCCAACATCACTTCCAACTGGTTTCCTTAATATTTTATGTAACCACTTACATTGCCTCTCTTTGTATCCTTGTCAGATTTCTACTTGTTTCCAATAGGCCGCTCTGGAACTTTGTCTCACTCTCTTTAACACCTTTGCAGCCATTCTGTTACATACACATGAACTGCTAGATACATAGATGAGTGTATAATATGTGATGTGATCTAAGAATTAATATTGGTAGTTAAAATTATATTAAAAGAAACTGAATTTGTCTTAGTCAGCTATTGGGGGAAAATTAGAACTATGTGGCAAACGAGAGCAAAAGAAATCAAGATAACCCATGAAAGTATTGCTATGCAATAATTTCTGACATTGTAGAAAGACCCAAAAATGTCCATTTGTACTTCTGATACTGCATACTTATGTTTCCTGAACCTGTGAAAACCTATTTTCACTGACTTGTGCTTGGGGGTGTAGGGTATGACATTTCTGACACGGAAATGTATGACATGGATATCGAGACAGGCCTCTTTCATCAATCATATGTGCCTGCAGTAGCCATGACCCAGCAGCACAATGGGAGATAACAAATGTGTTTTGGTGATTTTTTTAGGAGAAAAAGTGCCATTGGAATTTTAAGTGTTGATTTTCATCACTTGTTCTATAAGACTGCCTTTTCAACTATAAGTATTAGAAATTCATTTCAATTATATTGATGAATTAGTGATTTACCTTTGCCCCCTCCTATTAACTTTTACATCTTTAGATTAACTGTCAGTAAAACAACTTGATGTGTCCCCACCACCAATTTTGTTACTTGAATTCTGAAAATAACATTTCTTTTCACTTTCAAATAAAGCTCACTTTAAGAAAGACTAGAGCAAGCAGCAATTGTGGCCTTCTCTTTTGCAAAACACCTCTTGTAAGCAAGGAACTTGTAGAATTTGGCTCAGTTTCCCATAGCCATCAGATAAGAATTGCATGTAAACAATAATATCTTGGGCTACTTGGGGCTCATTTAATTGTTCTTATTGCTTTAGAATGAATGGCCTTGTTTCTTTCTCAGAGGTCATGCCTGATATTGCAGAAATGGGTCACGTTAAAATTTGTACCCCACACCATCAAGTTTGGGGCTGACAGAACACTTTGTTTGCCATTGGGCTTAGTGCTGGCACAGTCTTTCAAATAGCATGGAAGGTGTGTTGTCCTTGAAGAAAACATTTGGTACTTTGGAGCCTTGCCTGCCATTGCCAGATGCCTTTGCTGTTAGTTACCACTTGGGTGTTTTCCTCGAAAAAGTGATAGCAGTCAAAAACTCATAGCTTCTGAGGTCTTAGGTCCTAGGGGTGAACTTTTTACTGTTGTTTAGCTAAACTGTCACAATGCCAAGGTATCTCATAAATATACTCATAGACAAATGCTACTCTCACCTTAATCAGAGAAGCCTCCCTTTGCCATGAAAGGGACTGAATGCAAAGATGCATGGCTACTCAAGGTGCAAAGAATAAGTAAAAGTTGAGTGCTCTAAACAAGATATTTATACTATCCCTTCTAAGTCTCAGGGATCATTGCTAAAAAGGTGGTGGAAAGAATGTAAGAGCCAAACAATAGGGAGAAGGGCTGTGAAATGCTAACTTTTGGGCATGGCACAGCTAATTCAATCATGACCTCATAATAGCTATGACTGCCTGCAATGCACCTATGTAAGACTGGACCCATCAACTATCAGTTGTGGATTGGGGAGGGGCTCCAATACTTGCCTAGTGATGTATCTGGGAAAGTGGAACATGCTTAATGAACTAGGAATAGAGCAACTTTTTTTTGAAAGAAAGCTGCTACTATAATCCCCATACTTGAAGTATCAAGGCTTCAAGACTCCCTTAAGGTTACACAGCAAGTCAAATCCAGTCTGGAGACTTCATTTTTTTAAAAAGTAAATAAATAAAAGAACAAAAGAAGAGAAGAGGAGAGACAGAGAGAGAGAGAGAGAGAGAGAGAGAGAGAGAGAGAGAG
>CABHPQ010020394.1:0-13966 GCA_902168405.1 Peromyscus aztecus | reverse complement strand
GGGGTGTAGGAGGAAGCCTGCCCCCGGCCAGAAGTTGGGGCCAAGTTTGGCAGGTCTTCCCAGGGGTGGCTGGGGCCCAGGGACGGGATTAGGGTGTGCCGAAATACTCTTGCTTGTTCTGTGTAACTACTTTTTAAATTGTACATAATAATTTACAAACTTTAGCTCTATTTTTACACTCTTAAAATCTGTATGTTTCTGCTATCTCATGTCTTCAATCATTTTTAAAATTTTAAAGTGAAGAATCTCTCCACGCAGTCAGATACTGCATATCCTTCTCTAGGGTTTAACTTAGCAAATGGAGAGAACTACAAAGATCACATTGAGTAAGATAACCATGACCCAGAAAATCAAAAGTTTCATGTTCTCTCTCACTAGGGTTCCTAGCTCCAATTCTTCAGTTATGAGTACATATCCTGGAGTACCTGAAGAAATGAGGAAAGTGAAAACAGATAGGGGGATAGGGAACAATAGGGAAATAGGAGGATACATGTAATATGATTAAGAAAATGGGAAAAACAGGGAGAGATCTAATTCAGGAGGTAGGAGGAGGTAAATATAAAAGGAGATTGGAGAGCAAAATAACAGTAAGGATGTCTGAAAAGGTCACAAGGAATCATACTCTAATAGTCTACCTCACAAATAATAATATATGTACTTCTATTTTTGTCTCATATTCTTTTTATTGAAAAAAATATACAATATGTTTGATTATGCTTTTGGCACCCTCAGCTTCTCCCAGATCTTCCTAACTTCACCACTCACCCAAATTCACACTATTTCTTTCCTTTTATGTTGTTAGAATACAAAAGTCATCTAAAATAATAATAAATAGATAAGTTATAAACAAACAGGAAAAAATAAAGAACCAAAGAAAAACACAAGAAACAGATGCTTAGACACACATGTTCATATAAACAGAAAACCCATAAAAACAATATGTAAGCAAAAGATCTCTAAGAAATAAAAGCCCAGAGAAAACACTCTGAGACAAGTCTTCCAAATATTCACTATGTTTATTTTGTGTTGGGTGCCTAAAGTTGAAATGTTGGACATAGGTCCTGCCCTTAAGAGGACTTTGTGTACTCAGTGTGACTCCATTAGAAAAAAATAAATTGTCATTTGGTAGGGGTTGTTGTATAAAGATGGCTTCTGGATTAGATATAGGACTTGTGTCTTCTTCCCCCTCTCAGTGCTGGAAATCCATCTGACTTAGACTTGTGTAAGTCTTGTTCAGTGAGTTATGTAGGTAGTCTTCAGCAATGGGACCTTCTCATCACCATCAGTTTGTGCAGAGCAAACAATAACCTTGGCAACACCCTGGGTGGGTGGGAGTTTCCACTGTGCCCATTTAATCAACAGCTCAATTAGATGTAACCCACTCCAGCATTGGGGGTTTATTTGGTGGTGAGAGATCTCCAGTTGGGTATTTCTCTCCCTCATTGATTCCAATTTAGATTTCCTTCCTAGATGTGTATGTTTGAAGAATCTTCTATTGTATAAGGTTTCCATACAATCCTTCAAATGGCCCTTAGTTTTAACTGCCTCTCCCTGTACCTCTTTTATTGTCTTCCTCTTCACTCTCCCTCCCCATCTGATCCTACCACTCTACCCCCCACAATCACTCATTCATAATGTCTTTTCTAGTTCTCCTTACTAGGTGGAACCTTCTCTCCCTGCTAGTCCCTTACTGTATATCTAAACTCTGTAGTTACATGAATTGTAACCTACTTTAAAAACTTAAGCTGGGCGGTGGTGGCACATGCCTTTAATCCCAGCACTCAGGAGGCAGAGGCAGGCAGATCTCTGTGAGTTCGAGCCAGTCTGGGCTGCCGAGTGAGTTTCAGGAAAGGTGCAAAGCTACACAGAGAAACCCTGTCTCGAAAAACCAAAAAAATAAGAAATAAAAAAACTTAACAGCTAACATCCACATATATGTGAATGCATATTATATCTGTCTTTTTGGCCTTGGTTACCTCATTCAGGATCATTTTTTTCTAGCTCCACTCATTTATCTGGTGATTTCCTTTATTAAAGGGCTAAATAATATTTTATTCTGTAAATTACCACAATTTCTTTATCTATCATCCATTGATGGATGTTTCAATTTCTGGCTATTATTAATAGAGCAATAATGAATATGGTTGAGCAAGAGTCTCTGTGGGACACAGAGTCTATTGGATATATTCCAGAGAGTGGTATAGCTGGAACTTGAAGTGTATCTATTCCTTGCTTCCTTAGAAACCTCCACATTGATTTCCATAGTGGCTGCACCAGTTCATACTCCAACCAGCAATGGATGAGTGTTCCCCTGATGCCACATCCTCACCAGCATGAGTTGTCATTTGTGCTATCAATTTTAGCCATTCTGACTGGTGTAAGATGGAATCTCAAAGTCAATTTGATTTCCATTTTATTTGATTTGCATTTCCCTGATGACTGAGGATGTTGGACATTTCTTTTAAGTGTTTCTTGACCATTTGAGTTTCCTTTTTGAGAAATGTACCCTCTGTTGGAATCTGTACCCCATTCTTAGTTGTGTTATTTTTTCTTAACATCTAGTTTCTTGAGTTCTTCATATATTTCGGATATTAGTCCTCTTGAATGTGGAGGTGGTAAAAATAGTTTTCCATTCTGTAGGCTGCTGTTTTGTCCTATTGATGGTATACTCTGCCTGACAGAAGCATCTCAGTTTCAAGAGGTGGCGTTTATTAATTGTTGACCTTAGTGTCTGTCCTGAAGAAGGATACAGTTGCTTCTTCCTTTCCAATTTGTATCCCCCGATCTCCTTTTGTTGTCTTATTGCTCAAGCTCTAGCTAGAACTTCAAGTACTATATTGAATAGATATGGAGAGTGGACAATCCTGTCTTTTTCTTGAGTTTAGTGGAATTTCTACTTTTAACTTGATGTTGGCTGTTGGCTTGTTATAAATTGCCTTTATTATGTTTAGGTATGTTCTTGTATCATATATGTCCCCAGAACTTTCATCATGAAAGGATGTTGGATTTTGTCAAATATCTTTTTTTTTGTGCATGTAATGAGATGATCATTTTTTCCTTTAAGTTTGCTTATATGGTGGATTTGTATATTGAACCATCCCTGCTATCTCTGGGATGAAGCCTTCTTGATCATGGCGGATTGCCGGGAGCCATCCCCAGCGGTGAATGGGTCCTGTAGAGCATGTAAGGAGTTGGCAGGGAAGGAAGTGAGCCAGGCCATGGTGATCAGGAGAATCTTGCAGCCTGACTGACTAGTAGCCAGAGTTTTCTTTATTTATACAGAATTTAGTTAGCAGGGATACATTCATGATGTTCCAAAACATAGATAATATCATTTTTGGTTTTGGATACGTGTTTCACTTCCTTTTGCTCATCTTTTAGTCATCATTAATAAACTATGACAGAACAGAGTTATCATTTCCAATCATTTTCCCTCAAGTTTTGACATCATTAATAAACAGAGTTATCATTCTTACTCATTAACCCCATTACCCAATTTTTGAGAATCTAGAGCCTGTGCTCAGGCTGGTTGCTTTGGTTGCTTCAAGGACACTAGACAAAAACAAAATCTTCAACCACCCTGGGCATTTTGCCATGTCTCAAACAGTGTATTATTAACTCTTTGTGGTCAGAGTGTCCAGGAAAAATCCCCAGGCTAAAGCTGCTCCATTATTATTCAAATTCTAGCATAATACAATCAATGCTCACATTTATATCCTTATATATGTCTAATCCTGGCATTCTGTTGTTCCTTGGTCATATGACATTATAGTGGCTCTATATGAGCTAACTTCCAAGAGAGGGAGGTCTTAACACCTCATACTTTCATCACCTTTCCACTCCATACTTTGCTCACTAATATGTCTCTATGTAGGCCAGAGTTGTATGCCACGTAATTATCTGAGGGTACAGTGGGAAGAGACTTATAATCTGAAGTGTGGCCAACTCCTCTAGCCCACTGGATCTTGTTGAACTTTTTGAATTTACTTTGTTTTGAATATCTTGTTCCAGTGTAAGTACAGGGATAGATGTTTCAAGAATGTCTCATAGCCTCATGAAGAGACCTCTCGCTTCTTTATGTGTCACAACCTTCAAGGCAAAAGAAGACCTTCAAGTAGATAAGGATATCTCCCTCAAAGTGTGTGTGTTGTGGGGAACAGTATGTTTAGGACTTTCCTGGGTAAGCTTAGAAGCAGCATTCCTGGGAGAAGGCATAAAGAATTTTTCCATCAATCCAATATTGCCAAATGTACAAATATTAAAAGTGCCCCAAATATGTAACAGGTGGAGATGAAAACCAAAGATGGCATGGCAGTTATCATGCAGCTCAGTCAAGCAGCTGTGCTGGCTTTATGACTTCTGCTATTCCCAACAGATATGGCTGTGTCAGTGGGTGATATATTTGATGTGTTCTAGGGTTCAATATAAAATTATTTTATAGGACATTTTTGTGTTTTGGGAGTCAGGGTTACTGTGGCATGAGTTGGGCAATGTTCCTTCTGGTTTTTTTTTTTGCAGAACAGTTTGGGGAGAATTGGTGTTTATTCTTATTTGAAAGTCTGGTAGAATTCTGTTCTAAAACCATCTCTCCTTGGGTTTTGTTGATTGGAAGACTTTCAATGACTGCTTCTATTTCTCTAGGTGTTATAGGTTTATTTAAATTGTTTATCAGATATTAATTTAATTTTGGTGACATGTTAAAATATCATTCATTTCTTTCAAGTTATCCCTTTGGTGAAATACAGATTTTTTTAAAGTATGTCCTTTGAATTTCCCCAGTGTCCTATTATCTCCCCATTTTATCTATAATATACTAATTTAGATATTGTGTTTCATTTTTAGTTAATTTGGCTAAAGGTTTATAAATCTTACAGACTTTCATAAAGAACCACCTCTCTGTTTCATTGATCCTTGCTTCTATTGTTATTGTTTGTTTCTATTTTATTTAGTTGATTTCTTGCTACCTACTCCTTTTGGGTGTTATTTCTTCTAGAGCTTTCAGGTTTCCTTTCAAGTTACTAACATGAGATCTCTCTACTTTTCTTCTGTAGGTACTATGTCCTATGAACTTTCCTGTTTGAACTGCCTTCATTGTGTCACATAGGTTTGGGAATGTTGTGTTTTTATTTGCCTTCAATTGTAAATAGTGTTCAATTTTTGTTTGGACCTATTTTTCATCCAGTAAAGAGTTGTTAAGTTTCCATGAGGTTATAAGCTTCTGTTTTCTCTGATACCCAGCCTTAATTCATGGTGATCTTCTAGAATGCAAATAGTTATTTTGATTTTCTTATGTCTGTAGAGACTTGCTGTGTGTGGGAGGTGGGGTGTCAGTTTTGGAGAAAGTCCCATAAGGTGCTGAGAAGGTATATTTCTTTTGTATTTGGGTGAAATGTTCTATAAATATTTGTTAGGTCCATTGGTCTATAATTTCAGTTAGCTCCAGCATTTCTCTGTTTAGTTTTTGTCTACAAGACCTGTCTGTTGGTGAGAGTGGGATAATGAAGTCTCCCACTATCAGTGTGTTAGGGTCAATATGTGATTTAAGCTATATATTGTGTTTCTTTTACAAACTTTGGTGCCCTTACGTTTGGGGCATGAGTATTAAGAATTACAATATCCTGGTATGAATTTTTTTCCTTTAATGTGTATGTAGTACCCTTCCCTATCTCCTATGACTAATTTTGGTTTGAAGTCTATTTTGTTAGATATTGCTTGCTTCTGAGGTTCCTTTATTTGGACTATCTTTTTAATCTTTTTTAAACCCTGAGCTGATATCTATCCTTGATGTTAATTTGTGTTTCTTGGATGCAACAGGAAGTTGGACCCTGAATTCTAATCTGATATATCTGTGTCTTTTACGTGGGAATTGGAAAGTTACAAGTGAGCAGTGTTTTTTTTTTTAAATTGATTCTAAAATTTAGTGTGAAAATTCAACATACTCACGGGAGCCAAAACAATGTTGAAAGTGAATAGTAGAATAGGAAGATAAACATACCTCAAGATATTATGGAAGTAAAAGCAACTGTTTACTTTGCTAGGTAGGTTGATGAATCAACAGAGTTGAATGAAAACCACACAGCATTACATGTGCATGGACATATGTAGATAACTAAATTTTAAAATATATATAAAAATAATCCATAAAGATTGAATACTAATGTCATAAGTAGTTATAGATTGAATGGGTGAACTTTTGTCTACACTTCATACCATTTTATAAGGTGAAATAAAATGTATTATAAACATCAGTGTGAAAAGAACAAAATTAGCTCATTAAATATAATTTAAAATTGCTGTGGGATGTCTTTCTGTACACTGTGGATATGTGTTGCTCTGATTGGTAGATAAACAAAATGCTGATTGGCCAGTAGCCAAATGGGAAGTATTGGTGGGGCAAGCAGATGAAAAGGATGCTGTGAAGAGTAAGGGTAGAGAAAGAAGTCACCTGCCAGACAGAGGAAGAAAGATGACAAGCAGAACTGAGAAAAGGCACCAAGCCACGTGGCTAAGTATAACAGTTAGTCAGTCATAAGTCTGATCTAAAGGCCAAGCAGTTATAATTAAGATAAGCTTCTGAGTGATGATTTTATAAGTGACTGCAGGACCACAAGTCTGGGCAAGACTGGGGAAACCTTAGACTACATTTGGCATACCAGTGTGGGGCTCTTGAATTTCCATAAGGCCTAAAAGTGTTTAAAAAGGGCTTCCAAACACACAGAAATGGAGATAAAAATAGCTTCCTACTTATGTCTCTCAGATAAGCCATGAGCTAAAGTATGGCAGGTTCACAGTGGCATGTGGGCTTGACCTGCAACATGGTGGATTCCCACCACAGTACACAGAGGAGTCTCCAAGCTATGCAATATACTGCATGGTGGATTTAGCTTTTGCTAGTACAGATAAAAAAATCCTTGGCTACTCTCTGCTGGATGGAGGCATAGACCCACTGCCTCCCAGAGTCAGCAGAGAAGATGGCTTCCAGAGCTGGCAGTAAATTAACACCACCATATTGGGAAGCTGAAGCAGGTAGAGTCAGGAGCCAGGGCTGTGGCTTTTGGCATTCAACCTAGCCATGCACCAGGGATGGATTCTGATCCTACAGCCAGGGGGGTCCTTAAGAAGACCAAGCTACATAACTGTCTTGCTATGCAGAGGGCCTAGTCCAGTCCGATGCAGGCTCCATAGCCATTGATCTAAATTTTATGAGTTCCCACTAGTTTGGTGTGGTTGTCTTTCTAGGTTTCCCCATCATGATCTTGATGCCCTTACTCATAGAATCTCTTTCTCTCTTCCACTGAACTCCTGAAGATCACCCTGGTGTTTGGCTATGGATCTCTCCATCTGCTTCCATCAGTTACTGGAGAAAGGCTCTATGATGACAGTTAGGGTATTCACTGATCTGACTACTGGGGTAAGCCAGTTCAGGCACCCTCTAAACTATTATTGCTAGTAGTCAATGCTGGGGTCATCCTTGTAGACTTCTGGGGACTTCCCTAACACCTGAATTCTCCCTGTCTCCATGATGTCTACTTGTATTGTGGTATCTTTCATTGTTCTTTCACTTCATCCCTGTTCCAGCTTGAGTCATACTTAAGACAAATAAATGTTATGACAACAAGCACATTGAGAACAAACAGTAGTTCTTTCCTAGCCTCCTGTGTGAGCACATTTGTTCCTCCTATCCTTTTCCATAATTCTGATGATGTTAGAATGATATGAACTATAAGAGACAGACACTAGCTCCCTCCAAATCTCCTTCATCTGTGAGACTGATGTGGAGAACATGACATGTTCTCTCCTTGCCTTATCCATACAATATATGAAGGTTTGAACAACATGGATTCTGAGAGACTGACCCTACTCTTTACAAGTCTGTTCTGTAGGACATTCTGATGTGGAGAGCATACTAGTTCACTCCTAAATTTATGCATAGTAGAATATAGATTCTGACAGGCCAACACTCACTCCATTCAGGCTTGTTTGGACATATGGAGGTATAATCTCACACTTGTTCATTTCTGATTTTCTCTGTAGGTCAGATCAAGTTAGGACTACATGGATAATAGACATCAGGTCTCTCTCACCCTACTTTATAAGGTATATTTATGTGGATAGCACAGTAGTTTGCTCCTATCTTATTAACTTGGTCAGTTGAAGTTGGAGAAAATGGACTCTAGGAAATAGACACCAGCTTTCTTCACAGGACAGACTGATGTGAATTGGACACTAGCTAACTTCTAATTTTATCAGGAGTGCAAATCAATATTAGGACAATAATTATTATTTGAGTCAGACCCTAGCTCCCATCAATCCTCCTATATTGGATAGACTGAGGTATAGGGCACCCTACATCACTCCTATCCTCTTCAATATGACAGGTCAAGGTTGAGACAACATAGATTCTGAAAAACAGACACTATTTTCTCAAGCTTCCTTGGTAAGACAAACTTTAGAATGGAGCATACTAATTTACACCAAACCTCTTCCATAAGGTAGATAAGGATTAGGACATTATCTATTCTGAGAGACAAAAGCAAGTTCCATTGTTCTACTCCATACAATAGAATGAGGTGTAGATGATGCTAGGTTACTACTGTACTTACACATAGGACAGATACAGGTTATAACTATATGGATGTGAGAGAAACCTACTAACTCCCACCATGTCTCCTCTGTAAGACTGACTGAGTTAGAGAACACACTAATTCACTTCTGTTCTTATCACTATGGCTGTCCTAGTTTAAAATAACATAGACTCTGAGACACAGACACAAGATCCCTCCAAGCCTCCTAAGTGGAATGGACTAATATGGAAAACATACTAATTCACTTGTAAATCTCCCATAGGATAAGTTGAAGTGGAGAGTAAATTAGTTGACTTCTAACCTCTTGTGTAGGGCATATCAAGTAAGGACAATATGGATACCAGGAGACAGACATTAACTCCTTCCATCCTTCCTTTGAAGGACAGACTGAGTATGCTCGCACAATAGTTCACACATTTTTTTCCTTCATAATAGAGAGGAAGTTAAAATGACATTATTTCTGAGTGATAGCTCTCCCCACATACTCAAGCTTCCTCTGCTATACAGACTGAGGTGGAAATCAATCTAGTTCATTCATAACTTCATCTATGGAACCAAGTTAAGTTTGAAGACATGAATTATGAGAGATAGTTAAGATTACTCCAAGGATCCTCTGTAGGGCCAATTGAGGTGGAGAGCATACTGGCTCATGTATAACCTCCTTCTTAGGATAGATCATTGATCTCACAAGCATAGATAGACAGACATTATCTCCAGCAGAAAATTCTCCATAGAAAATACTTAGTTGAAGTGCACACTAGACTACTCCTGGCCCTTTTGTAGAACAAATCACAGTTAGCATAATATGAAATCTGGAGAGACATGCTGGCTCATACTATGCCTCCTGAGTAGGAAAGATGAGGGTGGAGAGCACACTAATTAGCTCCTATCCTACAGCATAGTACAGACCAAGCTCAGAATAGATGGATTCTGAGAAACAGACATTAGCTACCTCCAAGCCCCCACCATAGCACACACAGATGGATAGCATGTTCATTCACTTTGAAAGTTACCATAGGATAGATCAAGATTAAGATCACATAGATTCAGAGAAATGGACTCTTATTTTAAGTTTGTGTGTTTGTGGGTACAGGAGCCCATGGAGGACAGAAGATGGTATCAGGGGCCATGGGACAGATTACAAATGGTTGTGAGTTTCCTGACAAGGATGCTGGAAACTAAAGTTTGGTACTTCTGCAAAGTAGTATGTATTTTTGTTTTTGTTTTTTTGCTTTTTAAGACATGGTTTCTTTGTATAACAGTCCTGGCTGTCCTGGAACTCACTCTGTAGACCAGGCTGGCCTTGAACTCACAGAGAACTACCTACCTCTGCCTCCTGAGTACTGGGACTAAAGGCACATGCTACCACCACCCAGTGCAGTATGTGTTCTTGATCTCTGAGCCATCTCTCCAGCCCTAAAAAACCTGACTTTGGATGCTTTTGGTGACTACTTTTAAAGCCAGTTCATTCTCATCATGGGACTTGCATTCATAACTTCAAATGTCCAGAAGGATCATCATATGAAGAACAATCACATTGTTTGGCTATATATACAGGAGAGGAATCAGTAGTGACAGCTTGATGAATACTCCTGGGGTAGTACTGATAAGAGTACTTCCATTTTAACTGGAACAATCTTTATGTAACTCCTACTATGTGCTGGACATGATAAGTGGGATCTTAGGGCAGCCCTCTACATTAGGCATGGCAGAATGCCCAAGAGACATGTGTTCCCTGTCTTCATGGTGATTGAAGTTTAATGGGGAAGCCATTTCTTGGACACCTGCTCTCTATCAGGCACTGTTCCAGGAATTGAGGATTGGATGGAGAATAAAACAGGTGGAATTTTAAACCCTCAAGGACATTACAACTGAGTTAAGCAAGTAAAGAGTTAGATAGGATGTGGTAAGAACAAAATTAGGCAAGTGTACTGTGGCCTTTACTGCTATGAAACATTAGTACAAATTTGATGTTAAATAGAAGAAGTTGGTGATTCCACAGTTCCAAAGGTCAGAAGTCCAAAGCAGATTGACAGGTGGCCCCTGTAGAACTTATAAGACAGCTCCAGGGTCCCAATTCTACATCCTTAGAAAATAGTGCTCTTTTTATCTTCAAGGAGGTGAGACACTAATACTGGTGAACCAGGGTGACACTTCCTACAAGGTGTCAGGGAAGGTCTTCTGAGCTGGTGGTTTTAGAGTAAATGCATGTAGGAAGTGATGTAGCTGGAATATGTTTTGAGGGGAGATGTTCCTGACTGGTGGTAACTGTTGTCCTCTGAGGATAGCAAGGAGGTCAGTGTATCTGGAGAGGATCAGATGGGGTGGAAGCAGAGGTGGTCTAGTGAAAGAGGTTCTTATGGCTGAATTGTGTCCCCTCAGATGCTAATAAAGCTCTAATCTCTGTGACCTCAGAATGGGACACATTGCAGGACTGACTCTTTAAAGAGGCAATTAAGTAAAGATCAGGCCAATAAGGCTGGCCCCAATTTAACAGGACTGATGTCATTCAATGAAGAGATTAGAATACAGACACAAAGAACATTGGGTAAGGACACAGGGAGAAGACTTTTATCTCCAAGTTGAGGAGGGGCCCACAGGAGAAGCCAATCTTGATGACACCTTGATCTTGGATATCTTCTCTTTGAATCAGGTGGTTTGTGGAGCTTTGCCATGGTGGCTTGAGCTCCAGAGAAGGAGATGGACCCTAAAGTCAAAGATTTCTACTTCTGACATGGGCCATCTATACACAGGATTCTTTTCTGATGAACATGGATTCTTATGCTCAGACTTCTGCTTGTCTGGAGCCACCTAGTATCAGCTGGTCTCTGCTGGAACCCTGTGTGCCTTGGAATTAAATTTATGGGTACATAAAACCATCAGGACTCTGTCCACTGCTGTTCCCATGAACAATGAAGTCTGTGTCTTCTAACAGAATTCTTGAGATTATGAGAGGCCAACTCACAAGCTTAGTAAGAGAATGCACACTGTAGATGTATCTCACATATGGAGTGCCTGCCTAGAATATACAAAACCTGGGGTTTGATCCTCAGAACAGCATACACTAGGTGTTGGTGGTACATACCTATGATCTTAGTATTTATGAGGTGGAGGCAGGAGAATCAGAAATGTAGGTCAACCTGGCTATATAGCAAATTGGAGCCCACCCTGGACTATGTGAGACTCAAAATCAAAACAAAACAAAACAAAAAACAAATAAAAAAATGAAGAAAGTGAGACTCTGCCTAGCTCTTGGTAAGAGTGCAAGCCAGGAGGGCTCTTGAAGTCAGAGAGGCTGGGTAGCACTGCAGGAGGGTTTGGGGCAGAGGAGAGTCATGGCTTAGGCTTACAAGGCTCACTAGAACAACCTTCTTGAGAATGGTCAATGAAAAAACCAGAAGGAGGCAGATTCCTAGGTTATTGCTGCGACCTGCACAGCCGGGAACCGAGAACTGGTGAGGGACGTTGAGGTTAAGCAGCACTCAGGACACACTGTGATTCTTCATCCAAAAAGAGCTCCTTTATTGACTATCCATCAGCCTTATATAGCCTGCTATTTCCTACTCTCCATGGGGTCGGAGTACATTCCTCAGGTTCCCATCTGCATCCCAGCAGCCCAGCCAAACAGGAAAACAGCATGCGAAACAGCAGAGAACTGATTCTTGAAACAATGTTAAACATCCTGTGACTTACTGACCACAGGAAAAGAGGAATAACAAAAGGGCACCTTAGGGCAAGCAAATATGCTATGCACAAGGCCTGTTCAGCGCCTGCTGCCATCATGTCCTCTCCTTTTCTTTTTTAAAGGACACAGATAGCCCCAGTCTTAGGTCACCTGCAGGACCGTCTGACTTACCGGTCCTCGGGGAGACCCTTCTATCCTCTGCCTTAGGTCATCAGCATGGCACAGGAGTTGCCCGTCTTTGGGTACTATCTTTCCAACATTGAAACCACCTGAGAAGATTCAAGGGTCAGCATAGCTAATAAAGCTTGCTTGGTTGCCCGTTGGCCTCACCTAAACTGGAGACGCCATTGGTACACCATGAAGAATCCGCGCCCAAGACCCAATATACACAGGATAAGGAGGGAAACGGACCCTGACCACCTAGTAACCCATCCAGCAGTTCTTGACATAGCTTGCCACCAAACATTTTCACCAATAGGAGTGAGTCTAGTTTCATTAATATGAACAATGGCATGAGCTAATTGCAAAGTAAAATTTACCAAAGTTGCATTTCATGGCCCTCTTAAGTAATCACACAACTCTTCCACAACAATATGAGGGGTTACACACACCTCAGAAAACCCATAAGCATATAACATATGTTATCTAATTGTCCATCCAAAGTCTGCTGGATGTCCAAAGCACCAGCCACTCTTTCCGACAGGGCATTAATAGTAGTAGCCTGTTGCATTCCCTGGGAAATAGCCAGTCCAGTTGCAGTAGCTGTGAAAGCCAAAGTTGCAATGGCAGTAATTACAGCAGCAGTTATGCCAAGGTCCCGTCTGCTGCAATGAAGTTGTAAGGAAAATTCTGCTGCATTCTGTTCCAGCGGCATCATGACAAAGGCAGGAATTCTCACCACCACAGCATGTGTGACATCAGGACTCCAGCAAGTACTTAGGCTGCAATTCAAAGCTGAACAGTTTAACTCCTCCCCTCCACACCCGAGCCATTCCAGAGAATAAAGGAAAAAATTGGTATTATTGAATCCTGCAGTAACATTTCGAGCAAAGCATAGGGAATTACATAAATTCATGGTGATATTTATGCTTTGCACATCATGTTTAATATTACTAGCTGCAGTTCCAATAGTCCCATTAGAGGCAAAGACAGCAGGAAACAGAGTTTTCAATACTTACTGGTAGCAAAACTGGAGGATTCTTAACCAGGCTCCATGAAGGCTCTGTGTAGACCCAAGGGCTAAGGACCATCAGCACCATCAGAATCATGAGGTTCTTCATGTTGAGATTTCTGTGTCTGTTCCACAGGCTGAACACACTGTTCTCGTATCCAGATTGGTTTCTCAGCACCTGGAGGGTATACACAAACTGCCCCCTTACCTTAGCCAATAGCGGTGTTGGGGACTGCCATGTGCCTGTGGAAAGATCCTTCCACCTGACCATTACCTCAGAGGGAGAGGGGCCCGAAAAATGCCGTTGAGCAGCAGTATGCCCATGAACATCCACAAGCAAAAAATTTAGAATAAATAAAGTAATGGAAAGGAGTAATTATGGTCCCTGTACATCCCTGTACATCTCACCTTCTTTTGTTTTTTGCAAATAAGTTTTTTTTTTTTTTTTTTTTTTTTTTTTTTTTTTTTTTTTTTTTTTTGCCAGAGCAAAGGCTATTTATTTATTGTTCAGCGACTACAACAGAA
>CABHPQ010020391.1:0-36643 GCA_902168405.1 Peromyscus aztecus | reverse complement strand
GGCTGGTTAAGCATTCAGGCTTCTAGCAGCAGTTCAGCTGAGACCCATTCTGGATGAGGACTCAGAGGCCTCCAGTCTGAGGAAGTAAGACCAGCTGAGGAACTGGCAAAGTGAGATAGCTGTGGCTTATTCTGTCTCTCTGACCATCCAGTGTTCACCCCAATAACTGGCTGGGTTTGATTTTATTAATAAGAACTTCTAAGATTCATGCTACACATGATAATATTTGAGAACACAGAAAAATCAAGTTTGAGCCAGCTCCAAATAAAAAGCCCCAAATGTCTCCAGTTTGCACAGTTCATCTGGCTGTGGTGTTACCTTCATAACTGGGTTAATAACTCCTCAGGAATCCGGGTTTCAGGCTCACAGTGGCTTATCTGAGGAGCTACTGCTGTCATTTGGACAGTCACTACTTTGCCCACCTTGGCTTCAGTCAAGAAAAACTGTAGTCAGAACAAAGAAGAAGGGGAAATATGGAACCTGCAAAATGAACTGCATTCACAGAACTCTTTGCAGGCTAATTTCTTCTTCCCCATACTCTGTCACCACCACCTACCCACTGGCTCACATCTTCACGGATCTCATCTATTTACCTAAAGTATTTCCTATTATGAATACAATTTGTTTCCTAAAGTTTATATTTTTATTTTATAAATGGAGTAGGAGACAGACAAGTCCACACACTTAGAAATCATAATGGAAAGAGAGAAAAAAATCCCAAAAGTCCTCCACATGTGCAGTATGCCCTGCCCCAAAACACACACACACACACACACACACACCAAAAAAAAATCAGGAAACACAGTTGGTTCTTCATTCTGGCATCTAAATTTATTGAAGCACTGAACAGAGACAACAACAGGCAGCTTGATAAAACAGGAGGGCTGTAAAGAGCCATGAGCAGGAATCTCAAAACAACAGAAATTAGGTTTGCTCAAGAGGAAAAAGGTGAAGAGACACAGACCCTAACTCTGCTGTGCCCATGACTTGCTCCTCTGTTTTCAAGGAGGGGCTCCAACCCAGCAGCTCTTTTGAAGCACATTGCATATCCTAGTGCTCAGAGCTGAAATCGATCTCCAGCAGTGACTCAGAGGCAGACAGGCAGTGCAGTCACAGAGCTCTGTCTGCATTCCTAATTTGCCTGCTCAAGTTCTCCCCTTGTTAATGTTACTTACCAAACCCTATGGTCCTGATGCCTGTCCCCAGCCCTTGCAGGAGCCCTCCAGCCATTGTCCCTGTATGTATGTCACATAATGTCACTGCCTCTGAATTCAACAGGTCCTGGCAGCCTTTCTACAGACCTTCTTGCTCACTCTTGCATCCCAGGAGTCTGGAATATAGCCTAGAGTCTCCAATTCTATCCCTCCCACAACAGACCCCAACCTTACACCTTCCCAGAACACACCTCAGCCCTATCCCTTCCCAGAACAAAACAGAGAGGTGAATGGCCCACAACTAAACAACTCCTCCATGTTCTAGAGCAAGAAGGAACAACTTATCACCAACAGTGCTGCAGCATGACCTTGTGCTGCTAGCATATGTGACCAGAGGTTCCATCAGTGAGAGGATGGGGCAAGGGTCAAAACCACCAGAAACACGGAGATCGGGAGAGTTAGAGCCATCATTTGGAAATCTTCTTCCTGCCATGTTGTCTGCTTCTCATCAGTTCTTCTCAAATGCTTTGATAACTAAGGATTTTAGTGTAGCACCCTCAGCAAAATCGAGGTCATAGAGAAGGGCTCCCAGGATGTGGATAGCAGGTAGGGGCTTGGAATCATCTATGGCACTCTCTACTTGTGGTGGCTGGAAACAGAGCAGCACAAGGGATAGCTTTCTGAAGCTTAGAGAGCAGTCTACAAACTGTAGAGTAGTCAGCTAGTTGCTGGACCAAAGTATTGTTTGGCCCCATTTAAACAACATGCTCACCCCACATGCCTTGACCTTTGAAGATCTATGCTTCAGTACCAAACAAACCAGTAGCAAGTTAGTGATGCTGGGGCATTTCCCACTGCCCTAGAGGATGAGTGTTCCCAGATGCAAGAAATAAAGAGTCTCAAGAGGAGGTACCCACTAAACAGGGAAACAAATGCTACAACATAAAGCAGCCCCTTGACCATGGACAGCAGCAGGAACTTCTGATTAGTTCTCATCCAACCCTGGCCCTAAAGTCCACATTAACCACACTTTTAGACAACAAAGGAGAGCTGAGTCCCAAGGATTTGACCCCCAAGAACGAGAGGGATACCCAATGACCCCCAGGATATCCACTCCTCTGCTACTCTCTGGTGCCATCACTCCAGGAGAAGTTGGAAGGACTTGGATATGGCATAAGACCAGGTTATGAAATCAAGTTGGCATTTAAATGACCTAACAACAAATTGCTCAATTTAATTTGCTTACTCAATACAATAAAGGAGAAACAAGAAAACCTATCTAATTAAAAACATTGATCCACAAGAACTGGTAACTTCAAAGGCCTTGCTGGAAGTAGCACTTCAACAATGTAATACAAGGATATGAGAGAAGACAAATAGATTCTCCTCCTGTCTCCAGGAGGGCTACAAAGGCTCTGAAAAACTCTGAGCTCAAAAGACAAATCAATTTGTTCAGCTCAACAAGGGAAGCAAGGTAATTATCAGATCTGTGAAGTCTAAAAAAGAATTCAATTCGTGCTCCACTGCTCACTGGCAGCCACAGGCTCCACACATTCCCAGCCACAAACTGGAACCCTTATCCTTGTGGTCCCGCATCACTGCTTGGTTAGTTCCCTGGTGTGGCACTTATCTGACTTGCCAAACTTTATCTTTGAAGACCAGGATAAGGTTCTTAGGAAGAAGTAAATATGTCCACAGACTCTCTTAGAGCCCTTTTCACTTTGAGCTACACTCCAAGTGTGGAAACATAGCAGGGACTCCACCAAACCTGGAAAAAGTCACAGAAAGCACTAGCTATAAAGAGATGCTCTCTTCCCCAGATGCTGCTCCTACTCAGTCCTCCATAGGACTGACTGGTCCTAGTCCTAATCTGAGAGCTGAGACCATTCCTGAATTGTGCATGGCAAACTTTTTAGTTCCAAGTGCATCTTCATTGTTACCCTTCCCACTGGGGCCAGCTATAGCTGGCTTGCTGGAAAACCCTAAATCAGGGCTAGATTGTCCTTCCAGGGAAATGTTCAACTCAGAGAGAAGCAAAATCGCTCAATATTTGGCAGCTCAGTCCCTTTCAGAGGAAAAGTGACCTGCAAGTGAACCCATCACCAGCATGACACACCATTCCTCCTGCACACACACACACACACACACACACACACACACACACACACACGCCACAATACACAACAAAGTAGGCTACAAGCAGGCAAGATTAATCCCCCAGAGATCTCTCCTTAAAGAAGAAAAGGAGAGAAAGAAACCAATACCCATGAGCACTAAGCAGAGGAATATACATCGCCTTTAAGAGATAAAAGGAAGCTTCAGGGAGAAGGTGACTTTAAAGAAAGAAAAAGAGGAATGTATCAGGCAAAGATTGGAGGCAAGGAGTAAGCTGAGCACCTTGCAGAAGAATTCTGAGGTAGGCAGTAGAATGCCCAGGAGCTGTGTGTAGATGAAGCATACCCAGGACTGAGAACAGGCAGAGAAATGAAGCTGAGAGTGTAGGGTCTAATTCAGTGGAGAAAGAAGAGGAAGCTATTACCTTGAGTCTCTACCAGCATTTCCAGTTAGAGACACTGACATTCCAGTGGCTGTTCTAGATGCTGGGGATGCAGTGGGAAGCCAACAAAAATGCATATCTTGGGGTGCTGATATGAAGGGTGCTAAGTACTAGAAAGGAAAATCAAACAGGATAGTGTGACAGCACACCATGGAGGAAATAGGGATTCTTCTCATTGTTGATCTATAAAGGATCCTGTAGAGTCCTAAAGACAGAAGAACCAATCTTGACAAGATCTAGAAAAGGGAGAGCAAGTATGAGGCTACAGAGGCAAAAATAAGCTTGATGTGTGTGTGTGAGGAATCAAAAGGGGACTGGAATCCTGGAATGGAGAGAAGTAGGTTGTAAGAAAGAGTCAGCAGGGTCAGAGACTCTGGCAGGGCCATATCTTTTAGGAAGATGGAACTGGAAGCATGAGTTTAAATTTTATCATAAGAATATTGGAAGATCTACTGGGAGATTATAAGTAAAGTGACAGGATATGGTTTTCTTGTGGATAATGGACTGAAAAGGACACGGTCAGAAGTCAGAACACCTCTGTAGATGTGACTGTCCAGCAGAGACCTGGTGGTAGCCTTGGCCAGGACAAAAGGAGTAGAAGTTGGAGAGGTCCTGGGAAAAAGACTTTTCCAAGAGCCATGTGAGGCCCTGAGGGTGTCACCTAATTGTTGAAGCAGGGCCTGGTATGGGGTGTGTGTGTGTGTGTGTGTGTGTGTGTGTGTGTGTAATAGGGAGGATGTGACAAAGAACCCACCCCATTTTCTTGATGTCGGTGCGCCCTCTAGTGGCTGGGTTCCTTATCTGTGCCCTGAGGACTTCCTTGTTCCTGAACTAAACAATGGAGGTGAACCTGCTACCTTGGCCTCCCTCCAATGAAGGATGTGACAAGTGGTCTATATTTCAGCCTCAGGATAAGAAACAGATAGATTAATGCTGGTGAGGCCGCAGCTCGCCTTGGGCCAGGATGGGGGTGGCAGTCTGTAAGAGAGTCAGGGGCCAACAAGGGTCAGACAGAAAGAGGAGAAGAAGTGGGAGGTAGTGGGGGCTTTTGTTTTCTATAGAAAGTCACCAACACAAAAGAAATTTAATGGCCATGTGAATGTGGTAAATTATCTTTGGTGGATATTTTCAGAGCAAAACAAAACCATTCCAATTTAAACATTTGTAAATTAAGAGCAGAGAACATCAGGTTGCACTGAGTAAACACAGCACATAATGGAAAATATACTTCAGTTCTTACACTACAGCCAGTTACAGGAGAGAGGCGGGGGTGGCAGCCAACAACAGGCAGTAGAGAGTCACGATCTTGCTGAGAGAATAGAGGAGAGGGGGTGGATAGGGCTTGGTCAGAAATAGACACTGTCTGACTAGGCTGATGTCCAAAGGCTCACCGGATGTCTGCATTGTGTCCAAACAGACACACAAACACAAATATCAAATCTGTGTCTGTGTCTCTGTGTCTCTGTGTCTGTCTCTGTCTCTATCTCTCTGTCTGTCTCTGTCTCTGTCTCTCTCTCTCTCTCTCTTTCACACACACACACACACACACACACACACACACACACACACACAAGATTAAGAGAACATATACATATGATGAACAGCAAGAAGTTGTGGAAGATGAAATGCAAGGATGTCTGGGAAAAGGGAAGTTGAGCCCTAACATCTGTGTCTTAAACCCAGTGAAGCAGAGGGGTACCCTGCTTTGCAAGCAGCTGTAAGACTTGATTGAAGGTGAAGCAGATTCCATAGAGAAACTATTCCTTTCTTGCTGATAGGAAGGCAAGAATTTTCAGTACAGCCATCCACCTGTTTCTGGCACCAGTGCTCTTCTAAGCTTACAAGAATAACATCTGTAGGTTCCAGTGCTAGGTAAAAAATGAACTTGGTGCAACCTTAGCAACAAGCATCACGGCAAGCAGCTGTTTAGGGCTCCAGGGGCTCCTCCTCATGTTGACTGGGTCTCTCTTAAGCTGAAGGGCTCAGAGTCTTTTTTCCAGCATAATACCAAACTAGAGAAGTCAAGTACACACAAAGTCATGACCCATCACCAGTGCTGACTCCCTATTGCCACCACCATGTGCCCTGAACCTGAGTCTGGGTGATGCTCCAGATCCCTCCACGTGAGACTTCCTCTAGCTAAGGCTTCCTACTGTAAGCCAAGGAATGAGCCAAGAAACTACATTAAATTTAAAAGAAGCACAGTTAAAATAATTAAAATTCATACATTGAAAGGCACAGTCAAGAGAGTGAAAAGGCAACTTGAGGGACAGGAAACATATTTGCAAATGTGGTCAAGAGTTAATATCTATAATATATAAATAGCACTTAAAATTTGATGACTCAAAAGCGGCCAAAGAATTTAAAAGGATATTTTTCCAAAAAAGATATCCAAATGGCCAGCAAACATGAAAAAACTTCACAGATTCATAACTCATAAGAGAAAGGCAAGTCAAAACCAAAATGAAGAACTGTCTCATCCTACTAGAAGGGCTCATCTCCAAAAACTGAAAATAAATGTTGGTGAGGATGTGGAAAAATTGGAAAACTGAACAAGTGTGGTTCAAAATAAAATAAACAATAGGACCCAACAATTCCACATCAAGATATATGTGTCTTCAAAAGAACTAAAAACAGGATCTCAGAGATATTTTCATATCCATAGTCACAGCAGTATTTCAAAAGCCAAATCATAGACAGAAACTGAATATTCATCAGTAGCTGGATGAATAAGTAAAATGTGTCATATCTGTACAGTGGAATATTATTTGGTCTTTGAAAAGGAAAGGAAATGTTACATGTGATGAAACATGGATGTATTTTAATGATACTGTGTGAAGTATGTTGACACAGACCAAATACTACAGGATCCCATTTATATGAGGTTCTTATAGCAGACAACTTTGTAGAAAGTTGAATGTGTGTAGTCATGAACTGGGTTGGGTGGAATAGGGAGTTGTTTAATGGATAATGAGTTTCTCAATATGAAAAGAGTTGGTGACTGATTTTACACAATGGTTAAGATGGTAAATTTTATATACCTTTCCTCATGGTGAGTGGATGAGTGAATAAATAAGGGAGAGAATGAGGTGATAGCATGTCTGAACATGAAATTGAGGTCTGTATGTAGACAGTACCCACTAGCACTTACTCCTATAACTCCTGATCATCTGGAAATTCCCAAGTCAGATATCTTTTCCTCCAGAGTCAGTATGTGGCTGCTTGCAGGTGGAAACATAGGACTTTCAGTCACTTGTATTCCTTCTTTTCCACATTCATTCACTTGCACATTCTCTTACTCTCTAGGTGGATAAACATTGAGTGTCTCCTCTGTGGAAGACATTTCACCAAGGTTGCAGCCAAACAGTAAGAGAGATTGCCTTGACCTTTCCTTCAAGAAGTCCACAGTCTGGAAGGAGAGCCAGATCTGTCAAAACTGACCCAGGAAAGAGGATGCTCTGAGAAGTGTGGAAGTCTAGAGAAGGTGAGACTGCCTAATCAGGGAGAGGGTGTAGGTAAGAGGATCTTCTGGTTCCAGGCATGAGTCCTAAAAGACCAGTAAGGCTCAAGTGGGCAGAGGAAGATGCCCAAATATATGCCAGGAGGAAAACTCTTGGGAGAGGGGAAGAGAAATGTGAGGAAAGAAAGTAGAGATGAGCAATAACCACAAGTAGCTGAAAGAAATTTATTAACTTCTAAGCGCCTCTAATTCATAGTATCTCACCCAGTACTATAGCCTTCACAAACTCTTCAGAACTTGTGTGCATAAAGGGGTGGTGCCTGAAGCTGCCAGCCACCTCTTTCTTACAGTGACATTATCTGACAAGGAGGTATGACCCTGAGCAAGCACACTCAAACCCACCCTATCACTCCCCTCACAGCCCTTGCATGCCTTGGGTAACAATGTACAGGGGCCCATTTCTGCAGCCACTTCTTAAATACATACACATGTATGAAAATGGGCTGTTCAGAGCACATGTATGCAGTAGGGAGAGACTAGATTTAAAGAAGCCAAAAGCAGGAGTCAGGCATTAAGTTGCACACTGTTCTTCAGAGAAGAACACTTTCCAGACTTCTGGTCCCAGGAAACATCCCTGAAGGACAATTCAGTTGTTCCCTGGTTCCTTTTCAGACTTGGGCAGTACACTCTTGGAAATTCAACCCACATAACCTACACTGTCCACAAGCATGGCTGTTAGTTGGACTTGGAGGGGGACCCCGAGACATTGTAGTCAAAACCTTAAGCCTTCACAAGGCTTTGGGAAGAGTTCAGAGGGACATGAAATGCATGTAAATGTGGAGTTCTATATAGTACTTCTAACTCCTGGGGTCAAAACAAGGCTAGATAGGCACCTATGACTATTCATCAGCAGCTGGCTCAGGGGTGTTTATCCCATCTGATAGGTAATCATCCTCATGGTTCTGTTTCATCTTGGTCTCCAGCACTGTGATGCGTTGCTTGAGCTTCTGCTGGGCCCCGGTGTACTCAGCCAGCAGGCGGGCAAAGCGAGTGTACAATGTCTCCATGTTTGTTTCCAGCTGTTCCAGCTTCTCCTGAACATCTACCTCCATGCTGGCTGCCACCTCGTTCTCATCCAACAGACCTTCCTTCATAAGAATCTCCCGACCTCGCTCCTCTAGGACTTTCTTGGCATCAGGGTACTCAGTCACAGCTTCCATAAGATCATCCTTAGATAAGCAGAAGAGATCTGAGTAGCCCAGGCTACGGATATTGGCAGTACGCCGATTGCCCATTTTGCTGCCCTTAATGTTAAGGATGCTAATCTCTCCAAAGCAGCTCCCAGCTGAGAGCAAGGCATACTGAGTCACACCATCATCAGCTACTACTGCCAACTTGCCCTCCTTGATGATGTACATTTCCTTGCCAATGTCCCCCTTACGGCAAATATAATCCCCAGGGCTAAAGACCTGAGGACGAAGCTTCAGTACTAGTTCCACCAGCAGGCCAGCCTCACAATCCTGAAATATGCGTACTTTCTTCAGGGTGGACAAGTGGACATTAATGGCTATCTCAGCCCTGAGCTTTGCTGGCAGGTTCTTGAGGACTTCTCGTTCATCTACTGTCTTCTTATTGGTCCATAAGTAGTCAAACCATTTAATGACCTTGGCTTCCATCTCTTTGCTGACCTTTCGGAACTGCATGTAGTGTTTGACAGCGTCAATCTTGGCCTGAAACTCTGCTCGTGTGGCATTCATGTTGGAGATCATGGAGCCCACATTTCCCACAATAGTGGCAAAGATGAGGACACCAATCAGAAAGTCAAAGATGACAAAGAGGTACTCCTCATCTTTTACAGGGGGTGGTGTCTCTCCAATGGTGGTGAGGGTCAATGTGGACCAGTAAAGGCAGTAAATGTACTCCCTAGCCAGGTAGCCATACTCAGGGTCAGTAATATTGGGATAAACCCAGGTGTCAACCCCAAAGCCGATGGATTTAGAGATGGCATAGTAAATGCAAGCATTCCAATGGATGATGACCAAAATGTAGAGGACCAGATTGCTGATTCGGAAGATGTTGGGGTAGCTGGTGCGTGTTTCAGTGCGGTCAAAGAACTCAAACATACGGGCAAAGTGTAACAGACGGTTGAAGCGCACCTCGGGGCTGTGGATACCCACAGCAAAATAGATGAGGTCAGTGGGGATGATGGAAGCCACATCCAGTTTGAACTGCAAGGTGTGGATATAGTTGTCTCGCAATTTCTTGGGGTCTTTGACCAGGAGTCCTTGTTCTAGGAAGCCTGATAGAGATACAAAGCAGCATGTCACTTCTGTCCTTAGTCCAGTCTCTCCCTAAAAGATAATTCTCAACAAGAAACTAACCTTCCTTCCCACAGAGAACTATAGACAACATAGCGAGACTGGCCAGAAGAACCTTAAGAAACCACTGCCAGATCTAAACCTCCATAAATATGTAGGGCCATAAGATTTAAAGAGTATTCTAGCAGAGGTCCACCCAGGTGGTGGACTTTAATACCATGTCCAGTTAGTTTCTTCAGATTTTGGATTCAATTCTTTGAACTTAGGAGTCTAAATGCTGCTTGTGCAGCCCAGGTGATCACTCACCTGTGCGCAGTCGAATGAAGAGGTCTGCAATGTAGACAGTATCTGAGAAGTAGTCCAGCACCAGCCATACCACAAAATAGTTTCTCTGTAGATCACTGAAGCAGGCTCTGTAAGAGGACAGGGCTGGCTTCACTAACAAAACCTGGTAAAATCCCCTACTGGCCCTAAACTGTATACCTAACTTTTGCAGGGAGAGCTTCACATGGCCACCAGGGACACCAGTGAGTCACAGTCAGCTTGATAACAATGACTAGTGACTTCTACCTCAACCTTATTACTAAATAGGCATCACTGCATGTGTATCACCATTGACCATCGACATCTTAGTCGTGACTATATGTCACATCCCTGGTCCAGGGCCCCAGAATGCAAGTCATCAGTGGTTTAAGTTGAATAAATAAATAAGGCATTAGAAGAACAGCTGACTGGCTTCTGTATTACTTCAATAGATTCCTATTGAACACATCATCAAACCCTGGAAGGATGAGAATATAGATAGTAGTGGGGTTTAAGCTAGAGGTGGTTGAGACTAGAGAAATGTTAGTGGCTACAGGAGCTTTGTAGGAAGAAATTGGCAAGATTTGGACAATGAGTGGGTAGAACCTATGGAAGACCCCAGGGAGGGGACAGAGGAAGGAAAAGATCTGATTATGTACTAGTCCAAGGGCAGAATGGTCACATTTAGAACATAACTCCCACACAATGTACAAAACAGACTGGACCACAGCCTTCATCCATACTGGGCCATTAAGAGATAGGGGCCTTGCTCATGTTATTCCTTCTGTCCAGAATGCCCTCTCCGCCAGCCTCACATATTTGAACAGATTGCTACCTCCCACCAAGATCTCAGCTAAGGTCTCTGGCAGGCCCATTATGATTCTCCAGCAACTTGCTACCTTCAGTACCTGGTACTATCTTGCTCATTTCTTTTGTTGCATGTTTACATTCAGTCTAGCTGAGAACACTGAAAAAAAGCAGTGATTTTTCTGTCCTGCTTTCCACTGTACACCCAACACAGAGCACAAAACTCAATTAATATGCAGGTAATTCTTCCTGAGTGAATGATTGACACAGAGTAGTGTTATGTGGACTGCTGTCAGGAAAAGAGAGGACCAAGTTCAGTGGACCTTGAAGGTTAGCCTTGGAGTTTTATCATGAGAACAAAGGGGATCCATTAAATGGTTTTGGAAGAGAGAGTAGCATAATCAAATCCAAGTTTCTACATAGAATATTAGTTGCAAGTGTGGCAGATGTACTGGAGGGGTCAAGTGTACCTCCAAGGCATAGAGGCAGGACTACTGTAGTTTTCCCAGATAGAGAAGGGAGGAGGATGGCCTTACCAAGGACAGTACTGACGTGCATGACAAAGCAGCTGAAGATTACAGGTAAGGAACAGAAAAAGGACCAACATGAAGACTTGATGGTATATTGAATAGTGGGAACATTGAGTAACAGAGTAGAAAAAGAATTCAGCAATCACAAAATTCAGAAAGAGCGTTGGACTGTTGAATACTCTTTGTCCTGAGCTGAGATTGCTGTGATCTTAATCCCATTTTTTGTGGACTATGCTTCTGTGATCAATCCTACCCAGGCCCTTCTATGCTCACCTGGCCACCAGCAGGCACCAGTTGTAAAGAACAGGCATGGCAATGACAAACAACCAGTGGTAATACCAGTCTCCAGCTGGGTCCAAGACAAACAGTTCAAATTTCTTCCTGAAGAGACAAATAGGGGTCACTAGGGTGCTAGGACTCCAGGTTTCAGAACCCCAAATTCTCAAAAATATCAATGAAATAGAAGTATTGTGGGTTGAAGGGTAGGTTGTCTTACAGTTGCCCTTTGCAGTGACCCACAGCCAAATAGCAGGCCTCCATTCTGACCATTGAAAGGTTCATTGCCTCCCCTGCCCTCTAAAAGGGCCTTGCCAAGAAGATGTATCAAGGACAGAACTTGTAACACAGATAGGCTTTGAGGGGGTCTGAGGAGGGTGTATCTCAGGATGGTAAAAGAGCTTTAAGCCTGTTCCCACAGTCCCTTTGGAAAAAGAGAGAAACTCCAGGCGAGTGAGCTGTATGTGCTTCCTTCCCATTCCTCCCTTTCCATTCTCTAGACTCCAGCCTCCAAATCACTTTCCCAGATGCTTCATCCTAACTTGGCAGAGCTTTTTCCCTCCACTGACCAGAGATGGGGGATGTCAACTTGGCCAGACATCCATTGTCATCTATTTATTCTTCAAATGTCAGACCCTCCAATTATCCTATGTTTTATCTCCCCTCTCCCTCCTCCCTCTTCTGCTCAATCATCTCGGTCTCATGCTCCTGACTCCCATATAAGCCCCTTCAAAAACCTGCTTTCTTGGCCATGGTGGAGTTAGAATGGGCATGGCTTCAATGGCACTCTGTGAAATACAGTCTCCCTGCCTGATCATCACATACTGACTACTGGAGCTAGGCCTGGGTTGGTATGGTATGCCCTTGGTTGAGCTCTTCTCCTGCTAAAATTCACTCCATGGGCAGTAAAAGAATGTCTAACAAGGGCACTACTATGGTATGAAAAACACACTCCAGTTTCCCATGGAAAGGAGATCACTGCTATTTGAGAGGCCCTTGGTAAGGACAATGGAAATGTTCAGAGTAAAAAGAAATGTAGGAGGTCATCTCTGCCCAGCTCTTTATCTGCTATCATAGAGCTTGGCATGGCTCTGAACCTCCCCTGATAATGGTTAGAATCCCCACTGAGATCTCCCATGGCAGGTGTGGGAGCTTTCAGAGCCCACAAAAACTGGATAGATGTACTTGGTGCCCTTTCCTTCACCGTCCTTGTCGCCTTTGCCATCTCCCTGATGTGTTGTCACAGTCTGAAGCTCAGGCCCACGGAAACGCTCTAGGAAGGAATCAGGCCTTGGTTCCTCCTCACGGAAATTCTTGTTGGCCCAGTCTCTGATGACCCCCACCAGGCGGACAATCCTACAGGGGAAAAAGAAGGAGTGTATGCTGAAGAAATGACCTGTACTCTTTAGACAAGACCTGTCCAAGAGTGTTCACTGCCAGCTGAGGGAGAGGAGAAAAGAGGGAAAGCCAGAAATAGACCAGGCCATGATTTCCTGTATGCTAAGATCTGGAAAGAAGCCAGCATTGTGGACAAGTGTTAGGGCTCGGGCATTATCTGAAGTATATCCTGTGAGGCAGGATGCCCTCCAAAGATTTCCTGTGTAATGTGGCTTTTCAGTTCACTGTGAAACACAAACAGGAGATCTTCAAGGCAAGACTGAGATTGTAAAGAGTCAGGACAAGCCAGTATGAAGACAGTCCCAGGCTTCTTGATTTCCCTATGAAGCCTATGATCTTGAAAACCTATATATAGGTTCTTCTGCTGTAAAGAATTTCCTCTTCCCAGAGGCAGCCAAACATAGAGGGAAGCCTCTCCTGTCTACTCCCATCTTGCCTCACAAGAGCCTCTAGCGCAGTGAAATAACACCTTGGCCCTGTGATTTCTAAAGGCTCTCAAGGTGATTATAAGTCACTGGTTCTCAACCTTCCTAATGCTGAGACCCTTTAATATAATTATAAAATTATTTTCGTTGCTACTTCATAACTGTAATTGTAATGCAAATATCTGTGTTTTCCTATGGTCTTAGGTGACCCCTGTGAAAGGGTCATTCAACACCCAAAGGGGTGGCAACCCACAGATTAAGAACCACTGCTTGAGAGTCTTATAAAAAAAAAGCCTAGTGCAGCTAGAGGAGGGCCATTTGACAGGTCCTAAGAAAAGAAGGGGTAGCAGCAGGTCAGTTGAAGTGGAGAACTCACCTTCGGAAGCCCCCCCTCCCCCTCCGTGGGGTATCCATCTCTGCCAGCCTTTGCAGTTCTGAGGAAGTGTCATCATCAGCCACCTCAGACTGTGATCTGCATACAAAAGAACAGAGTTGACTCAGATTCTCTTAGTATGAGCTGTCTTTCCTCTTAGGACATGCCTAAACATCTCACAGTCCCTTTTGAAGATGTCCTAGAGCCAAATGTAGCTTGCTCTATGACTGTAAGTCAGAGCTCCAAGGAGATAGTGCAGATTCTGGGTTATTAATGAAATCACCCAGTCTGAGCTGAGAGTGCACTCAGGGGGTAGAGTGCCTTCCTGGTATGTATACGACCCTGAGGTTCTATCCTAAGTTTGGCAAAAGAAAGAAAGAGGGTGGGGTAGGAAGTGGGAATGAGGAAAGAAAGAAGAAGATAAGGAAAACAAGAGTCATCTAACTTTAGTGGACTTACCTGCTAACTGTCCTGTGGTCATCTTTGCCATTGGCCTTGATGGTAGGAGGAGGGTGATGGTTATGATTATTAGCTGGAGAGCTCTTCACACCATTGGATTTTTCAGTCATTCTCCATGTACATCTAGGGCTCTCACCTGACAAGGCAATAATAATCAGTGGACTCTAGTACCCATTGAGAGCAGGGGAGCTAGTGGTGAATAGAGTGAGAATACAACCAGGCCCACTGACTTAAGTAGTTCATGTGTCAAAAAAAATTCACTAGGGTAAAGGTAAGAAAACTACATTGTGTAGTTTAGCACTATTTAGAGTTTAGATAACACACCAGAGTGAGGGAGTATAATCATTTCCTTGGCCATTAGAGCCTGACACTGAAGCTAATGCTGAGTCCCATGGCTTCATAATGCTATAGAAGTCATTATTCATCATTATTTGGGGATTATGAAGTTTGTTCAAACATGGAAGAGATGAACAGAAGACATATTCACAAAATAGACTGAGAAAAAGAAGATGAGGAAAGAACAAGCCAGAAGTGAGAAAGAAGGTTGTGTACTACAGTGTCTCTCACCACAGGAAGAATGGGGGTCAGAGATCCTCAAAGTAGTTTTTCTGTTCTAAGGATGATCTGTATGCACCACTAGATGTGGATAAAAAGGGTCAGCATGCCCGCAGATTTCTCGTGGCTTCTGCTGCTGGGCTCACAGGCACCTCTGACTCTACAACACTGCTGTGAATTCTCAGACCCTAGAGAGTTGTGTAATTCAAGACTCCTGTGATGCAAACTGGGAGTGGGCAGGGGGAGGCTGTCCTTCATACTTGCATGTCTCAGCACTCTGGGAAATGGAATATCCTTCACAGCAGAGGAGCCTACATATAGGATCCCAAAATTGTCATCATAGAGTCAAAGTTCTATTTGGAAATCAGGAAGTGTGCGGTAACCTTTGTACTGGCCTCGCCTGATTGAACACAACCTCCATCTTGCTCTGATGATCTTCCTGTTGTTACACAGGAAATCTTGTGAGGACATCTACCCCCACAGGATGTACTCTAGGTCATGTCTGAGCCCCAGCACTTGCCCTCAATGCTGACCTTTTTCCAGCTTCTTTCACTTCTTCTAGCATCTGAAGCTGTCCCCATGGTGACAGCAGTCACATCAAGCAGCCTCAGAGATGCTCTCCTAGTGCTCTCTATGGGACTATGGCACCAGGATGCTAATGAGGACACATGAGGGAAAGGAACCAGCATCCACAAGTACTTGTTTGGACCCTGGAGGCAGTAGACCATGGAGACAGAGAGTTCCACGCAATGCAAACAAATCCAAGGCTACTCACATTGATGAGTTTCAAGGCTAGTGGTGTTAAGTGCAAGCTTGCAGATCAGGAGAGACCATAACACATGTGTTCCCTCTCTATGCTTCTGACATTAAAAAGGTTTCCTTCCCCGTGACCCCTGCATCTTATCTACCAGGAACAAGCCCTTCTATTTTTCTGATTCCCTTGTGACATCACCCAGCCACACATGCCCTTTCATCAGAACTGTCCACTTAGGGGAACAAGGACAGGCAGTTAACTATTGCTTCAGCTCACCCAGTCAGCCAAGTGGTTCTCACTGGCACACTCTACAAACAATTCATCTGCTCCCAAGGCATTTGTTACCAACAGGTCTCTAATCAGCTTCCACACTCATATCTCCAGTTGCCTGCTAACCAATTCCCTTGAGGCATTATTGACCCTCAAAGCCCACATAACCAAAACCACATTTAACACATTCACCTATAAATTAGCCACTTTTTCAGTTTGCCAGTCTCCTAACAGAGATTTCTTTCTGCCAAGTCGCTCAAGTCAGAAACCTGGATTTCACCGTAATTGTTTGCTTCCTTGATCACATCCAATCAGCATCACTCAAGAGTTAATCCCTCCTCCTTCAAATTATCAAGCATCTATCTTTCAATCCCCCTCTACCAGTGCTGCAGTCTCTACTGTGGCTCCCAAAGCCTGTTATAACAGGCTTTTTCAGGTTGGCACCCTCTGGAGTCTGGTCTGGACACTGTCAAAGTTTAACTGACAAGAAAGTTAATCTCTCATGGGGACAAAGGCACTCTCATATCATGAATGGACAAGGATGGAGGATAAAAGCAGAGTTCAGAAAAGCTGCAGCTGTGTAAATAGTCCAAGTAGCTGACCAAAGGGAAGACAAGGATGAGGACAGGTAGACAGCTTGAAAAAGCATAAGAAGAGAGTTCCCAGGGAAAACAGATGCCTCAAGGCCAATGCCAAGTCTTAACAGAGAATCTGTGCTTCTACCCCGTGAGATGAGAGGTGGAATAGTAGCTGGGGAGAACAATAAGTTCTTTTGTGGGATAGTAATAAAAACTGCATAAATGAATTATGTTTCAGGAGGTGAGGAGGAGTAGGAGTTGAGGAACAAGAGATAGAGCTGTAACTAACTGCAATCTTGGCTAGGAAAGAGCAGAAATACAGTGGGAAGAGAAGGAAGATGAAGGATTGAAAAAGGTCCTCTTTCTGCAACTATTGTTAATTTTTACTTTTCTGTTGCCATTGTTTTTTGCTTGTTTGTTTGGGGCTTTTGGGAGGCTTTTTGTTGTTATTGTTAGTTTTGTTTTGTTTACATCAAGGAGATAACAAAGCAAGCTTGGCAGTTTTGAGAAGGGATTCATTTAGAAAATTGATTTCTGTGCTTGAGACCAATTCTACTAGAGTAGAGCCTGTGAATGGTGAGTATGATAGGTTGGGTCAGGTGCCAGAAGAGATGAGATGAAATTTATCAAGTGCATCAGGAAGGGCTACTGAGGAACAGTCAACAAAGTACTAGCTAGTTTCAATGAGAGTAGGGCTATAGTGAGAATCAGTTGAAAGGCAAAACTGAAAACTCCAATATTATAAGTGAAGTGGGAAGGTATTCCACCTTCAGGGGTATCAGGCTGCCTTGTGTGCAAACTTTGGAGGAGGCAAGATTGCAGTAAGAATGAATAGGAAAATTCAAAGTAGTTTAAGTGCAAAACCAAGCTTGTCAAGCAAGACAACCAGCTACATAGTTGCCGCTGAGAAAAGAGGTGGACTGGGGATCTTAGGCAAAGGGCGGGATACTCAAAAAAGTGCCTTTCAAATCTAGAGTAAGCATGCTAATGCCATTTTTGAAAGAGCCCAGTTTCAATCATGAGGTCCTTCTGGGTCTCTTCTCATCTATTAGCTCACTAGCTGAGTAACCAGGTTTATATAGATAAACAGACTGGCACAATGAATCCCCTGAACCATGGCTGCAAGTATTTTCAGAGTTTCTTCAGAGTATGCATAGTGATGTGAAAGCCAGAAAGACTAGAAGTTCTGTTTCATAGCTCACTAAAATGTTCACTGCTGTTCAATTCTCTTCTTCACTCATCTATCATACACCAGTCACCCACTGGGAGCCAGTCCCTGGGCTGGATGCTAAAGCTAGAGAAGGTAGTCTAGCAGAGTCTACTGGAACCTCAGGATTATTCCCAGATGAACTAAGAAGACAACCAAGAACACAGGCTATCTTAAAAGTCATTCTCTGTTCATATTCTATTCTGTTTCCAGCAACTTATCAGCAATTACACCCTCTCTCCTTAAAAAATAAGTTCTCTTCACTTCATTCCCCTCTCCCTTCCTTACCTACTGCTTCCTCTGTTCTTTGAAGAAGTGTCCACCTCTTCCCAACAATGAAACTTCAGTCATGAGCTCAGTATTTCACTGGAGCATATATTTTTCTATCTATCATTTCTTCCCCAGTGTGATGGCTTTTGATACATCTGAATGCCAGCAAATTGAAAACCCCTAACAGCAGCCAACCTCGTCTATGAACTTCAGGTTGACCCCCTAACATAAGCATTTTGATGTGGAATATGTGCCTTTGGGATTAATATGTCCAGAATTGAAGCCTTGATCATCCCCTCCAAACACTATCCTCTCATACTCATCTGCATCTCAGAAAAGGCAAAGCCATACTTCTAGTGACTTTGGTCTAAACCCTTTGTGTTTTCGCCATTCCTTTCACATTTGTCCCACTACACATTCAAAGCATGTAGGCTCTATATTCAAAACATCACCAGTTCAATATCTCTGTCACAACTAAATTATCCAAGCTACCCACTTTTCTCAGTGCTTGGCATTATAGATAATGAATGAGCTTTGGATGGATTGTTGATGAATTGTCTCTTCACTCCTTCACTTTTTCTAAGCCATCTCTCCCTCCCTTTATTATTCACCTTATGTTTCTTTTATGTTAAATAGGTTATTTTAAAGGAATATACAACATTATTTATTGGTTAAGATGGAGTAACAGAGATTGAATATAGCCTCCAGAATGAAATAACAATACTTGAGAAAAAAGATATGAAACAACATTTTCCAAAACTTTAAATATTAGGCAACAAAGAGCAATAATTCTTAGGAGCAGAGAAACAAATAAAGTGAGCCTGTGATCAACTCTCATTTTTCCTGTGATCTTTTTAGGCCATAACATAGAGGGAGAAATGAAAGTGAACTTTAATGGATTCCCTGGATTGAGCAGAAAGCAGAGACTCCAAAGAGGGCAGAGCAGCAAGGGTGTGCAGAGCAGGGTATTGGGAGAGGAGTGAGTGAGTGTGTGTGTGTCTGTGTGTGTGTGTGTGTGAGAGAGAGAGACAGAGAGACAGAGAGACAGAGAGAGACAGAGACACAGAGACAGACAGAGAGACAGAGATAGAGAGACATAGGCAAAGAGATACAGAGAGGACATATAACCAAGCTCTGGGAACCTAAAGTTGGACCCTGTCACATATTCAGCTTAGTACATATACCATCCTCCTAAATTCAATATTGCAGGTCTCAGTCTTTAGATGGAGTCTGATGCCACCTGTCAGGAACATTTAATTGTTTGTGTGGTCTTGATTAGAATACCCAGAAGGGCCTTGATCAGCAGTGAGAAATGAATGATCCCTACACTGAGCCATGTTGTGATCTTACTGAAAACTCGTAAAAGTATAACCAAATTGCATTAAATTCTTCCCAAGCAACTAAAATGCAATCCAGTAAAAGCCCCAAAATGTTATTGGAAATATAAAAATAGGCAAAAGAGTCAGAGGTAGACCCTCTCCCACTGTTAGGAGTCCTACAATAACATCAGCTAAGACCTCCAATTTAGACTTTCTTTTGGCATAATGTCTGACTGTGGGTCTCCGCACCTGCTCCCATCTGTTGAGAGAGGAAGCCTGTCTGATGATGACTGGATAGGCACTGATCTATGAGTACAGCAGAATATCATTAGGAATAATTTCATTGATTAATTTTTGCCCTGTCCAGCCTCAATATAAAGACTTTTGCCTTGTTTTATTGTATCTTTTTTTTATTGTTGTTCTGTTTGGCTAGTCTCTTGGAGGCATGCTCTTTTCTGAAGAAGAACAGGGGAGAGGAGGTCGGGGGAGAGGTGAAGTGGAGGAGAGCTGGGAGGGAAACTGCATTTGGGATACAATGTATGAAAGAATAATCTGTTTTCAATAAAATATAAAAATAAAAAATATAAAACTCCAACATTCAATAAGGTAATATTCATAATGTATCCACTGAAAAATGACAAGATATACAAGTAATTTACCCATAATGAGAAGTAAACAAGCTATTCACTGAAATAAGCCTAGAATCGGTATAGATGTAGAACAGACAACACATTAAAAGTTCCTACAACTATATTTCCTGTATTCAAAGAATTTAAGTTTTAGGATGGAATTTATGTTAAAAGTAGTAAAATCAAACTTCTAGAGATTAAAAATGCAATTTATGAAATAAAAAATACCACAGTGGTATTTCAATGCTCGTGGGTGATTGAATCCAGGGTCTTACTGAGGGTCAGAAATCTGGCAATCCTCTTCAGAAAAGGTCTAGCACCATATTTACATATAAACCAGGCGGGTTCTCCCATATTCTTTAAGCATTTTAAAAGTGATTTATTTTATTTATTTTATGTGTATGGATGTTTTGCCTGCATGTATATATGTGTACCTCGTGCATGCCTGGTGCCCACAGAGGTCAGAAAAGGACATTGCACCTCCTGAAACTGAAATTACAGATGTTTATGAAGCACCATGTAGGTGTTGGGTACTGAACAGGGATCCTCTGCAAGAGCATTGAGTGCTCTAGTTGCTAAGGCATCTCTCCAACCCCTCCCAAATTATTTAATCTGTCTCTAGATGCTTTATAATACCTAAGGCAATGCCAATGCTATAAGAATCCAAGAAAAGAACCAAGTATCAGTAAGATGTGCAACAAGTTCAGTGGCCTGTTGTAGGTGTCCATAAAGTTCCCAGAGGAGAAAGAGTTAAAGAGATAATTTGAATATTTTCCCAAACTTAATGAAAGCTACAAATCTACACAGATATAAGATCATTTAAAGATATAAATCTACAACTTTAAGCTCAATGACATTTACACACGCACACACATACCATGAAGAAAAGTTCATGGAGGCAAAGTATAATTAAATTGTCCAAATCAACTGAAAATGTGAAATTTTAAAGGTAATTTGTAAAATAAGGTGCATTATATATACATTGAGTGGGAAGCATAAGGACGGCATCATGTGTCCAGTAAGGACAACATAAACATCTCTGCTAAACTTCAGGCTTCCCTTCCAACTTTCGATCAACAATTTTTCTCTAATTGCCTGTAAAAAGCTATAGTACATCTTGTCCCAAGTTACACTGAGTTTGTAACACTCCTCAGCTCTTTAATAGTAGATGTTTATGGTTTGTGAGTGGCCTGGACTTCAAGGCTTTTAACTGCTAGCCTTCAAGATGGCTTGGCATGCATCCCCATAAAGAGGATGCTCAATCTCTTCCTCTATGTCTGCATTTTTCTACCAAGTTTCCCAGGTCCAGTAGTGAAGGCTGTATCCAAACCATACTAGCCTTATTGAAAGTACCCTTCAGTATAGTACTTCATGCAAACAACCCTACCCAATGCTAGAACTGCCTCCTAGAAAACAGGCATGCACACTGGTGAAAGGAAAGGAGAAGTAAAGCAGGGGGGAGGAAGATAGGCAAGGATAGAGGGATGGAGGCATAAAGACTAGAACTTGATGACGTTCTATGGACTCTCAGAAGACAGATTTCAGAGAATGGAAATGCTACTCATAAACCATGGAGTATGGGAGGGTAGTTATGATGAGACTTCTGAAGGAGTTCATAAGACCCTTTAGATGACAAAATAGCCCAGATTCTCTTACAATCCCACTCAACCTGACTTTTAGTTCAAGTTAATACCAGGTCTAGCCAAAGATTTTCCACAATGTTTGTGATCTTTTCCATGACTGACAACATATAGAGGCAGACTCTACATCTAAGCTAGAAATTAGTCCCCAGTTCCAGTCATTGTAGAGGAAAAGTCCAGAGTGGCGAGTAAGGGATGGTACCAAGTGCTATGTCATTTATACTGTAAGCATGGGGCATTAGTGAAAGTTGGCAGGCACAAAGCAATATGGGGGACCAAATGGAAGTAATGGCCCTCCCATCAAGCAGCTGGAACCTCATGATTCAGGATTAAGAGCACACTTACTGTGCATTTACCTTGTGCTAAGCCATTGGTTCAAGTCAATTTATTTATTCCTCATGACAACCTCATTAGACTGATGTTATGCTACCCACTGCACAGATTCACAGCCTGACAATTCGTCTCTAAAAGCACATTCAGCCATAGGCTAACTTGGAAGGCACATAGAGCCAGGGAGTTGCTTATTAGTACCAAGGAGAAAACTAGGGTCAGAAATGTGAAAAGAGTGGAAGGGTCTTGAGGTTGACTTTTGAGGGTGGAGCTGAAGTTGCTCTGACCCAGGAAGGATAGTTGTTTGGGGCTCACCTGTGAGGAGAGCCAGAAGAGCTGAGGGTAGGAAGAGAGTAAGTGACTGGTATTCAGTAGGTGGGCCCACTCAGCAGGTGAAAGCCCTTGGTGTTTTCATTAGCTGTTCTGAGGCCAGGCTCCAGAGAGTCTCTCTACAAAACTAACATGGCCTTGCTCTGTGTTTGATGAACAAAACCCTCAGCACAACACGTCAGCTTTGCCCAAGAGTTCTGATGGACGAATGCAGTTGCTCATTCCTTTAATAATCAGTTGGAACATCTAGTGTGGATTTTTTTGGTATCAGAAACTTGTGTCTGGTATGCTCTTTCCAAAACATACTTCATATATTTACAGCAAAAGATAAGGGTGGGGTGACATACCTAGCATCAGCTACACACAGTCCATGCCCAAAGGGAAGACCCTTCTAGAAAGCCACTCAGGACAGACTGGAGCCCAGCAATTGGAATGTATTTCCAAAACCTTCATGTCCTCATATCCTCAAGTACTTACAAGCTATCTATGTCTCCCCATTCTCCTGCACAAATCATGCCTAGCCAAACTTACTGCCATCATCTTCATCATCTTCCTATTAAAAAGCAAAGTTTGAGTGCCTCAGGGAAAGTCTGCTATGACATTTACTGCCACCACACTCCTAGAGGACCCAATATTTCACTTGGTTGCTTTGATAAGGCACAAAATTTTCCCCAAATAGCCAGTTGCCTCTGCCCTACTGAGGAGCGATACATGGAGGGCCCTTGCAATCACAACTTTAGGGTTTGTGGGTTTTATTTTCCTGAGTTCCAACCCTGACCTCCATAGAAGCCATCAGCCAATGGACACAGGAAAGTTTCAGCCCCCTTTGCTCACCAGTCAGATGGCTTCAGAAGCAGAGTCCCAGGGCTACAGTCAACATCTGTTGTTCCATCCACAACACCTCCAATCAAAGACAAGCTCTTGGGAGCTCATGAGCACTGGAATCTGCAGAGATTTCCTGCTTCTTCTGCTGCCCAGCCAAGGAAGGTTCTTGGAGACTTCAACAAATAGCAACAGCTTCCCAATCAGAGAGCTGCTCCACATTGCCTGATGCCAGCCTAGGAAGCCAACAGAGGCCCAATGGAGCACATAACCACAGCTAGGTAAGCTTAAGAGCCTAGTTCAGGGTGCCCTTGGTGAAGCTGTCTTCAGTGTGGACCCTACACACCCCAGGCTGTTGACAGCTGAGGACTGGACTGCCTGTCTGTTGAAGCAGTTTGTCTGGCCCCTCCCAAGCTCCCTGAGGGACTCCCTCTTGCACAGAGCAGGTGTAAACCTTTCTGTCTGAAGACTGAAAACTGCAAGCTTATGATCACCAAACAACTGCTTTAAAATGTTGACAGAGTTCCAGGCAGCCTACCTGATTGGGGGCTCAATCAGGGAGAAATCTGGGATAAATGAGAGAAACCCAGAGTAGAGCCAGCCAGAGTGGAAAATTTGATGTACTTAGCCTCTCAAAGGGGCCAGAATTTGAGAACTGAAAGGGGCAAGTAACCCTTTGGCTCTTTTTCAGGAGACCAGGATTCCAAGCTGTTCCTAGTTCCCCGCCTGGACCTTCCCTTCCTACAACCTGCTGTAGCCTCCTTCCCTCAGCTATTATGAGGCCAACCTGAGAAAAAAGAGTTGAGGTATTGAGTTTCAGCCTTTGCTCAGGGCTGGCTTTGACTAGGAACCAGACTTGTAGGGAGGGTCCTACTGGAAGCCTCCAGTTTCCACACCTGTACAGGTGGCTTGGATAGCTAACCCCTCCCTTGGGGAATAGCCAGGAGAGTTCTAACTAACATCCTGGGATCAAAGCCTAGGATAAACACAGGTACATATAAACTCTGCATAGGGCAGCATGGAGAGTTTGCAGGGACACACATTTAGCCACGTGGAAGGGCTTGGCAGAAGGAGTTGAGGGCTATGTTAGCTAATGTCTGCCCTTTTCAGGAGAATGTATTCATATGTGACATGTACAATTGGAAATTTTGAAAATATAACATGGATGCCATGTAGGGATATTTACCACAGAAAAGTGGTAGTTAAAATGAACTTACTTCAGTGGAGAAGGTTTCTTCATAGAAAGTGCTCCTTAAAGCCCAAGTGCATAACTGTGGACGAAATTATGCTCTGAGGATACTGATTGAAGGTTTCCTACCAGCTCTTTCCTTCTGCTGGGCCTCGGTGATGCAGAAGGCAGTTAAAACTACGTCCTACACACTCATAAGCTACTAGGGCAGTAAGATGCTTATGTGTTCCTCTAATCCTGGACCTAGGTGGTGTGGGAAACCATTCATGGTGATAAGCAGCATGACTTAGAAAAGTTTCCTCCCCTGTTGCCAGATGTAAATGAGTTCCTTCCCATATCCATGCACACTGGGGAGAGTCACAGTTTTGGATAGAGGGGAATATAATCAGAAGACAAATGTTCCAGACAGATCATAGCTGAAGAGACAAGCAGAGGATCTTGCCATTAGCTATTTTGTCCCAGTGGCTCTTAAGGAAACAGTGCTGACTTTTTAGGCTGCCACAGAGATTAACCAGAGGAGCTTTGGCAGCAGTTCAGGTTTGATCTGGAAGACCACCTAGGTGAGGCAGGCAGTTGGAAGAAGCCCTAGTCTTGTCAGAAGCAGCCAAGCCGCCACATAGCAGGGTAGGCACAGAGGCAGTCAGGGAGCATCCAAGGGCTCCAACTGAGCTCACCTAGCTCAAGAGGTGTTCCTCCAGGGGGCCACCAGGCTATTTGTTTGCAACTCAGCTAAATTGCTCCCAGGAGAGAGCCTTTGTTTCACAACATATTTTCAACCAGACTTTTTCTGAAAACATGTCTTGTCTACACAGGCACAGAAGCACCCAGGCCCCAAAAGGCAGAATTCACCCAACCTAGTTTCAGCCCTCTCTCCCTTGTAATTTCCCTGTGGAGCCAAGTTGGGACAGAATGAAAGAGGCACCTTTAGGCTAACCATGTGAGGGATGACCCCTTGGTGTCTAGTTAATAAGCCCATCTCTACCCCAGGTTCACCTTTCACAACACCGAAGGCAGTGGAATCACTGTGATGGTGGCAGGAAGTACCACATGCTACCTTTGTGTGAACAGATGGGTTTTTCCATCTACCTGTTGTAGCATGAATCTTAGAGGGTCTTATTAATAAAAACAAACCTGAGGCCAGTTATTGGGGTGAATGCTGGAAGATCAGAGAAGCAGAACAAGCCACGGCTACCTCACCTCGCCAGCTCCTCAGCTGATCCTGTTTCCTCAGACTGGAAGCCTCTGAGTCCTCATCCAGAATGAATCTCAGCTGAACTGTTGCTCAGAGCCTAAAAGCTTAATCAGCCAAATGCTTCTAGTTTCTGGTCTTCATGCCCTATATACCTTTCTGCTTTCTGCCATCACTCCCTTGGATTAAAGGCTCACTTCCTGGGATTAAAGGCATGAGTCACCAAGCCTGGCTGTTTCCAATGTGGCCTTGAACTCACAGAGATCCAGAGGGATTTCTGCCTCTGGGATGCTAGGATTAAAGGCGTGTGCTACCACTGCCTATCCTCCATGTTTAATATTGTGCCTGTCCTGTTCTCTGACCCCAGATAAGTTTATTAGCGTGCACAATATTTTGGGGAACACAATACCACAACCTGTTTCTCTTAACCATTCTCTGCATTTTGGAGGTATAGGCGGGACTTCCAGTCAGAGAAAGAGGAAGTGAGAAATGAATCTAGGCGTGCAGGAGAAACCAACAAGACATGGAAACATATAGAATGAAAGAAAGGTAAAAAGCCAGGAGGCAAAATGTAGATTAATATAAATAGGTCAATTTAAGTTACAAGAACTAGTGGGATAAGCCTGTTATAGGCTGAGCTTTCATAATTAATAAGTCTCCATGTCATTATTTGGGAGCTGGCTAGTGGGACAGAAAATGACTCGTTACAGACCCCGTTCTACCCGGGGGCTGCAGAGAGTGGAGGGAATGTCTTCCACAAAGTCTCCCAACCCTACTCTTAGCCTTTGGGTGTGCTCTGAGTCTCCAGGGCCCATTTAGAGGGCAAATAGTGCTCTTGGCTCTCCTGGTGCAAAACACTTATGATTAGGCAGTGTCTTTTTCATTCTATAAATGGTTTCCTCTGGTACCCCACTACCCTCTGTGCTCTGGGGCCAGAGAGAAAACCTGTCAAGCATCTCTTAAGTGGCCTTCTCTCACCTTCTAGCAGGGTGAGGCTCCAAGGCCATATGTCTAGGGTCCCACTGAGCTGACAGCAGGCCATGTATTCTCATCTCAGAAGCACATCAGTCCCCAGAATATTTGGAGTAGAGGAAGCCTTGCATTGCATAGGTTCCCCTTAAGATAAGAGAGAGGTGACAAGGTAATGGCCAAATAGAATTTGGAACTGAAGCTTCTTCCCTCTTTGCCATTTCTCTCTCACCTCCTCTCTCCCTTCTTTCCGTCCCCCACCCCTATACATAGTTCTCTTCATATTTGATGACACACATTCTCCTATAAATGGAGAAATCTTGATAGATTTGGCTGTTTGGGGAAGTTCCACTTGCCACAAAGGTGATGTAAAAGTTCTAGGTTCCCACACCCAGAAAGATTTGTCTTGGTTACTTTTCTGTCACTGAGCCCTTCTCCCATTCATTCCATCAGAGCCCTCATGAGCTAAACATCTCTATAAATGACTCTCTCTCACACACACAAATATGGACTCTGCTAGTGTAGATGCTAACTCCAAGCCAGTGGGCAATCAACCTTAAAACTATCAAATGTGTGTCAACCACTTGGTCCCAGGGAAAGGAGTAGCAGCCAGGTAATACTGCCTAGTGACTGAGCTATCTGAGATGTGACTTTTAGGGCTATGAGTACAAAGAGCAGGACTGTAGCCTCTAGAGCTCTCTCAGGACCTCATCCTCAGACATTCAGTAGGAAGCAGGCCACTCCTTAGCTTAGGACTCGGGAGAACCTAGCCTAGACACAATATTTTCCCTGTCTTGCTAGAAAACCCCAGAGACCTGTAGTTCCTCTCAGGAACTCATTTTTCCCTGGGAAAATGTAAAGATTTCTGGTCCTTTCCATGACATTTTCTCTGATTGAGTCTCTATACCACCCGATGTGTCCTACAAGCAATCATTGACAGGACATCAATGGGAAGGACTGTGTGAAGCCTTTGCTGGGCTAGAGACAGTGAGGGTGCAGAATAGTAGGCAGTGGAGGACACCAGGGACCCAATCGCAGGCACAGTCTTGGACCAATGGGCTATCCCCTAGTGTACCTCCCCAGTCCTGCCAAAAGTGAGGTGTAGATGAAGAATTTCTGGAGCCAGGTTTTGCTGCAGTCATAAAGCATTTATTGAGCATGTTCTCTGAGCAAAGGCTTGAGTGGTGTGGGAGGGAGCAAGGGAGGAATACAAAGCCAAACCCCGCCCACAGAGGATGGAAGAGAAGAAATGCTGGGTTACAGAGGCCAAGCCCACAGAGCTTGGTTCTATGGGCAGGCAAGTTAGGTAGTGCTTATGCCGGTGTTTCTGTCAGGGCTGATGACATCCTCTAATCCCTCCAGAGGAGTTATATCTCCACACAGGCACATCTGTAATGCTACCCAGTGGTTTCCTAGCCTCGCAGCAGCTAGAATCTCACAATTGAGTGAGTTCATCTCCAGGCAGGAGGCTTGAGCAGAAGGGTAAAATGACCCAAATGCTATCTTGGGGCTGCTGGGTGATAGAATGGGGTGGGAAAGGGCATCCCTGAAAGCAAAGGGAAGATGAGAGGAAGGGATGGATCTAGCAGGGCTGTGATGTCTGTGAAACTTCACTAGCACATCCAAAGCCACAGGTTGGCTATGCACACTGACATCAGCAGACTAAAGAGCACAGTCTCTTTATGGTGCCAGGTGGCATCCTGATCCTCAAGGACACACAACCTGCCAGAAATCACTTGTATCTGCGGAGGGACCAAACTCAGGGCTTGTGAGCAGGAATCGCTCTTATGAGAAAGGCAAGACATAAGGGTAAGGGGAAAGTATGACCTTGAAACAAAACAAATCTTTGTTCCCCTTTCTACCTCTTTTTCTCTTCCCCAAGTCCTGTTCCACATCTCCACTATAAAGGAAAGTGAAGGGTGAGCACCAACATAAGGTACTCAAGCCAAGAAGAAGAGAAAGGGGAGCCTGACATAATTTCTTTTGCTACAGGATATGATATTATGACAAAGGCTATGAAAATTCAGGGGGTGACTTTGTTCACAGCTGCCAAAACCACCTACTCCAAGGGACTATGATGCTTCCTCCAACTGTATAACAGATGCTCACCTGCCTTCTCATGACTTCCATCTCCAGCCCACTGAGCTGTTCCAAGCCAATATCTGCCACTATATCTGCCTCCAGACTGTTGTGAGGAAAGGTTACATGGGTCAGAGGTACTGGTGGTCATAGAAAAGATATAGAGTAATCAGGTAAGCCTGGAGGCTTTTTGGATAAAGACTCCAGTCCTTCCCTTGTGTAGTAAAGCAGCCTGAGGGTTTACCAAAGCATATGAAGATTCCCAAATGGCCAGGAAGCAATAGTACCCCAATATTTCAGGTACATACAACTGCTTCTTGACTCAGATCCTCACCAGTCCTTATGGCCCTACTACTCCCCTGCTTGTCCCTCCCCCTCCCCTCAAGTAGCCGGGAACAAGACAGTTGAGCTCTTACCACTTGTAAGGGAATCTCCACACTTGGAAGTTGCCAGGAAACTCTTGAAGATGGGCATCCCCCTGACTCTGATCTCTTGGCATCCAGGGCACCTGCACCTGATGTCCCTACAGAAAGAAAGGAAACATCTTCCAAGTCACCTGCTCAGACCCACGTTTTGCCAGAATCAGCAGTGCACCCCATAGGAGTCCCACTGCTGTGGATATCGCTCTGTATAAATAAAACACTGATTGGCCAGTAGCCAGACAGGAAGTATAGGCGGGACAAGCAGAGAAGAGGATTCTGGGAACAGGAAGGCTGAGGCAGGAGACACTGCCATCCGCTGCCATGACAAGTAATATGTGAAGATGCCATTGAGCGACGAGCCACGCGGCAAGGTATAGATTAATAAAAATGGGTTAATTTAAGATATAAGAACTAGATAGCAAGAAGCCTGCCACAGCCATACAGTTAATAAGTAATATAAGCATCTGAGTGATTATTTTATAAGTGGGCTGTGGGACTGTGGGGGCTTGGTGGGACCTGGAGAGAAACTCTCCAGCTACAAATGGCGCCAGAACATGGGGCAGGAATTTCCACTTAAAACCTGAGAAAGCATAAAAAAAAAAAAAACACGGAGGCAGGTAGATCTCTGTGAGTTCGAGGCCAGCCTGGTCTACAGAGTGAGTTCCAGGAAAGGTGCAAAGTTACACAGAGAAACCCTGTCTCACCCCCCCGCCAAAAAAAGATGCTAACACAGCTTCCTAGTTGTCTCTCTCAAGTTAGTGGCAGCCTGCAGGTTTGAGCTACTATATGGTAGGTTCCTGGCGAGCACGCTAGATAGTTATAATTTCCTTAGTTATAATAAGAGATAAGGTAGATGTGAAACCTTAGACTCACAAATATAGGATAGATAGGATATCTTCTTTAATTTAGCCAAATACAAATAGACAAGATATTATAAATAGACTAAATATTGTAACTGTAATTCTTGCTTGATAATTGTTTTGTTATATGTAATTTTACTATGTGAAAGTTAAAACCTTTCTTTTTGAAAAAAAAGAAAAGGGGAGTGCTGTGGATATCGCTCTGTATAAATAAAATGCTGATTGGTCAGGCAGGTAGTATAGGTGGGACAAGCAGAGAATTCTGGGAACAGGAAGTTTGGGTCAGGAGACACTTCCAGCCACTGCCATGACAAGCAACATGTGAAGATGCCAGTGAGCCATGAGCCACGTGGCAAGGTATAGATTAATAGAAATTGGTTAATTTAAGATAGAAGAACTAGATAGCAAGAAGCCTGCCACAGCCATACAGTTTATAAGTAATATAAGCATCTGAGTGATTATTTTATAAGTGGGCTGTGGGACTGTGGGACCTGGAGAGAAACTCTCCAGCTACATCCCATGATGTCATATCATCTTCCTACACTACCACCACCACCACCACCCCACCACATACACACTGTTCCTATTGGTAGCTTCTAGCCTTCCATGTTCCGTCAAGGGAAATGCAGTGACAGGCTTCTCTGTACTCTGGTAGAACTTTTACATGCAGGCATCCCTTGTAAGGCCAAGCTACCTACTGAAGAAGAATGTAAACCCTCAATTTGATTTTAAATAATTTAAAAGAAAACATAATTTAACACCATGGAGGTTTGTTGCTAGAGTTTTCCTGCCTGACCCACAGTCAGGACAAATCTTTGTTACCCGCCAGTCCCACAGCCACTCAGACCCAACCAAGTAAACACAGAGACTTATATTGCTTACAAACTGTATGGCTGTGGCAGGCTTCTTGCTAACTGTTCTTATATCTTATATTAATCCATTTCTATAAATCTATACCTTGCCACGTGGCTCGTGGCTTACCGGCATCTTTACATGCTGCTTGTCCTGGTGGCAGCTGGCTGTGTCGCCTTCCACCTTCCTGTTCTTTTCTCTTCTCTGTTAGTCCCGCCTATACTTCCTGCCTAGCCACTGGCCAATCAGTGTTTTATTTATTGACCAATCAGAGTAATTTGACATACAGACCGTCCTACAGCACTTCCCCTTTTCTTTCTTTCTTTCTTTTTTTTTTTTTTTAAGAGGAAGGTTCTAACTTTTACACATCTCCAAAGCCAGCTTGGTATATTTGGGAATTTGGGCGTAGCTTCTCTTACTACTTCCTTCTGGAGGGGGGCGCTGTATCTTATGGGGACACAAAGAAAATTTTAGGATTATGGAGTAGTCCGTGAGGGTGTATCGTCTGAGCCAGTTGCCTTGAAATGGTTCTGGATGTTGGATCATCTGGGCCTTGGTGTCATCGGAGACCTTCAGGGGGGCTTGGCTGGTCAAACCTGATGTATCTTAATCTGGAACAAATCCATAGCCTCTGGCTTTCTGTGGAAACAAAATCAGAGCCTCCTTTCCAAAGCAACATATCCTTACATCCAAATTTTGAAGTCAAGGTATCTTTAAAATATACATATTGGTTTAACTCAGCTTCCTTTACAATCAAATATCTCTCTGCAGTTAAGAATCCCAAAGACAACACAATCCAGATTCTCTGTGTGATATCCATCTTTATGTGGCTTATATTTTATACTACCTTTACTGTCTCTTTAAAGACTTTATTTTTCAAAACTATCTATTTCTTTATATAACTGTTTATATTCCTTTTTCTCTCTCTTTGAAGCCTACGTACATTTTTACACACATTTTAAAGCATTTAAAGTCTTGTTCCATCTGAATCTGTCTTATTGTGAACCTATTGCTTTAAACTGCAGCATTCTAAGACTTGAAAGGGCGCTGTGGCTGCTGGCTCTGCCCACCTCAGCTTCCCAACATGGCAGTGGTACATTTACCGTCAGCTCTGGGAGCCTTCATGGGTCTATGCTTCTATCAAAGCAGCGTGCAGCCCAGAAACCTCTTTTTCTGTTTTGTACTAGCAAAGACTAAATCCACCATGCAGCTTAATGTGCCACTTGCAGAGGCCTCATTCCCACCATACTGCTGGTCAAACACGAATGCCAGGAACCCGCCAAACAGTAGCTCAAGCCCACAGGCTGCAGCTAACTTGAGAAAGACAACTAGGAAGCTGTTTTAGCTCCGTTTTAGAATATTCTTTTTATGCTTTCTCAGGTTTTAAGTGGAAATTCCTGCCCCACGTTTTGGTGCCATTTGTAGCTAGAGTTTTCTCCAGTTCTGCCTGGTCCACAGTCAGGACAAATCTTTGTAACCCGCCAGTCCCACAACTGCTCAGATCCAACCAAGTAAACACAGAGACTTATATTGCTTCCAAACTGTATGGCCATGGCAGGCTTCTTGCTAACTGTCCTTATATCTTAAATTAATCCATTTCTATAAATCTATACCTTGTCACGTGTCTCGTGGCTTACTGGCATCTTTACATGCTGCTTGTCCTGGTGGAGGCTGGCTGTGTTGCCTTCCACCTTCCTGTTCTTTTCTCTTCTCTGTTAGTCCCGCCTATACTTCCTGCCTAGCCACTGGCCAATCAGTGTTTTATTTATTGACCTATCAGAGTAATTTGACATACAGACCATCTACAGCAGAGATTTATAAAGAATTGTGTACTCATCCCTTGGTATCCATGGAGACTGTTTCTAGAACAACCCCCTCCCCGTGGTTACCCAAATCTGCAGATTCTCCAGTCCCTTGTATAAAAGGTCACAATATTAGAATATAGTACCAGCATATCTTCTTATATAATTGAAATAATTTCTATATTACTTGTAATGCATAATAAAATATAAATGCTATCTAAGTAGTTCTTATACTGTATTGTGTAGAGAATCATGGCAAGTAAAAATTCTGTACATGTTCTCTACAGATGTAATCACCCCACCCCCACCCCCAGATACTATCATCCATCTATGGTTGGTTGAGTCAATGAATGCAAGACCTATGAATGCAGAGGACCAACTATAGATGTATTCTTCGGTCAACATGTTTGTTAGGCATGCAAATTTCCAGCGTTGAAGCCCCAGCATTATACAGGACAGCCCCAACCTTTCAATGGTCTACCCTGCTTTCATTTGCTTTCTTGGCATATGGATGCTTCCTCTTCCCAATAACCAGAGCTGGATCTACCATAAGAAGACAGGAGTACCAAAAGTAAGTACTCCCCACCCTAAGATAGCCATCATGTGTCAATACCCCTTTCTTGAGACGAGATCCAGTCACATTCCAAAATGACTGGCTTGAGCCAGATCCAGCAGGTTTTTGCTCTGCCCTTGGACATCTTTGGAATCCCCCCAGTGACCAGGACCCACGTTCTGTCATTTCTAGAAAGAAAAACAGAGACTTCTATGAATACTGTTAAAAGCTGTACCAGGATTTGCTGGGTACTGAAGGCAGCAGAAATCTCCCAATACCCATTCACTTCCGACTCCCAGTCTATTTATTTGTCTGTTCAAGGTCAGTATGAGGTTAGTGAAGACCTGGCTCTAGACCTAGGATTCTGTAGAGTGAACAAGGATCAAGAGATGAAATCCCAAACACCAACTATCTCTATATAAGGGAGAATAGGAAGTACAAATAAGAAAATAATCCATTCGTGTAAATTCAGATAAGCAAATGGTTCATGACTGATTAAAAACCAAAACAGGCTAATATGGCAGGAGAAAAGCAGAAGTCAACATTGAAAAAAAGCAAAACAGACAACCTTCCAGACTAAATGAACAGCATACACAATGGTTGTGGGATGTTATAGAAGTAGAAGTGGACCCACATGATTAACTATAGCCAAGAGGCATTTTAGGGGATTCTCACCTGGCATCACTGACTGTTCTTGGCTTTGCTCAATGTTTCCAGTCCCTGTATCTTCAAAAATGAACATTTTTAACTCTTCTTTGACAACGGAAGGGCGTCCTGCCATCACTACCAGGTATTCATTTCTAAGGATGCCCAGGATGGAAGGCACAAAGAAGACACTCGGAAACTCTCCTCTTCCAGGGGTAGAAATGCAAGGGAGATACACTGGCACAAGAGGGTAGAATCAGCTCTCCCTCTCTGTGCTCAGGCCTTGGACTGGTACCTTGTGTTCCCACTGTATCTTGTTGGTGGGTCCCATGGCCTTCTCTTCTGCTGTTTAAGCAACTTGGAAAAGAGATAGGGCTCAAAGTCGTGCTGTCTGTGGGAGCTGGTCTAATTCATCTTCCCTTAATTTCGCTCTTCATGGGTAGGAGGACCCATCCTCCATTATGGTCTAGGAAGAGACAAGGGCTGGCATAAGGTCTAAGCATCCATAAGTGCCCAAAGCAGTTACAGGTCACATACTTATCATGGTTTCTACAAGCCCAGCACTGGCCTATAATCTAGGGTACAGCATTCTATCAGAGGAGATTCTCTGTACAGAACATCCTGCCTCTTCCAATGCAGAGTCTCCAAGCAAAGTAGATGGCCTTCTCTGATCTGAATCCTGGGCAGAAAGCAGGAAGTGGCAAGAGGAATATGCTGGGGTTGTGTACCCTGATGTATGTTTTGGCTCTGCCTCCATTTTTCCTACAGACTAGACCAGCTGCATGTGTCAATTTAGTCAGGTCCTGATCCCCAGTGAGTCCATCAAACACTCAGCTCTCAGTAAGTCTGCAAAGGTATACTGCAGCTGTGATTGTTATCCCTAATGGACTTTAAACAAAGGGGCTTCCACTCAGTCAGGTGCTAGTACTCAATTAATCTACTGAAAGAATCAAGTGCAAACATTAAGGTTTCCAGGAGAAAGAAAATGCGTGCTCCAGGATTGCAGCAACAATTATTGCCCAAATTCACAGCCAGCCATGTTCCCTGCAGTCCCAGGAGCGAATGGTTTAAATGAATTTCTACATACATAAGCATCTGCATGTGCATCCTGTCTGCTATGTTCCTTTGTAGCACCTTGGGCTGATGTCATTGTTAATGGTCAAACCTTGGCTCTAAATTCCACAGCCACTGAAGGAAGAGGAGAGTGTTTGTCAAAGAAATCAATCACAGCTGAGTCCAGCTGGTAAGAGAAAGAGAGAAGACAAGGGGAAGGGGGGAAGAAAAGGAGGAAGGAAGGGGAGGAAACAGGACTAATAGAGAGAATGTGGCTTGGTGACACCCCCCTCCCCAGCCCACTTGTCCAGGACAGAAATAAGTAGGACCTTACCGCATTCCTGAGGGTCTGAGCAATTCTCCCCTTGGAACAGCCACAATGAAACCTGAGCTTTGTGGAGGAACACATCTTAGCAGCAAAGAAAGTGCCCAGTGCCTTCAGTAAAATCTAGAAGCTCCAGAAGCTGAGCCTTACATTTCTGTTCAACCAGTTGCCAGATTGAGCAAATAAAAACATGCAAACCAATAAATTTGAAATTTAGATAAGAAAAATATCATTATTAGCATCAGCATTGTGTTCCATGCAACATTTGAAATCTATTTACTCTAACATTATTCATGTCAATCCAGTATTCAAATGTAAATGGATATCCTGTATTTTATTTGACAACCATGACCTGCCCTTCCTCCTCAAGACTTCAGTGTTGGTTGAACAATGCTATTGTCTTCTCTCCCTACAGGGTCTGGATTGAGAGAAGAGCTCAGAAGTCAGCCGCACTGACTTGTCACATTGACTTGAACTAAGGTTCCTAGCCCAGGTTCACCTCTGCTGCCAACTGGACTTGACCCACTGGGGCTTCCTGGGAACAGGAACAATGGTCCTTGTGTATGTGGAGGCACTGCCCCCTGGTGGCAGATGAACCCAACACCTGAATCAAAGCAAGAGTAGGGAGATTTTGTTCCTCATTCCTGGGCCCCTAAGGTCATCCAGAAACACTAGCATTTTACTTTCTTTGTTGTACCTTCTTCTCTTGAATTGGGTGCCAAGGATGGCTGGAAGATAAGACACAATCCTCTGCATGACTTTAAATTTATTCCATAGTACATGTCTAACATGTTACCCTTTACATAACTTTAGCTATATCATAATTTCCACCTGAAATGTTGCTAAACTTGGAATCCAAAAACTCTGAAAGTCTTCCATTGTTTATTTTGCTAACCTTGAAATTTCAAAGGCCTATATCTCTGCCAAGTCTTCCATCATACCCAGGTCTGGAAGGATGGCCATGTCCAAGTGTACAAAGTAGGCTACAGAAAGTCAATGCTTCAATGGTAGGCTCCCAGAGAAGAAGCCACGGCATTCTCACATGGAAGTTAGACAGATGTCTCTGCAAATGGTAAGGAAGAGATCAGAACACTTCTGGCTTAGAGGTGTATCTCTGTGCTTGCAGTGTACAAAGACCTCACATAAATGAAATCATATATCTGAGGAGTGTGCTATTAGCCAACTTATTTTGTAAGTGAACAGTATGTTCTGGAGTCCCCACCTGCATCATAAGTATCAAATTTCTTTTCAACTCAGTCCACTACCTTTCTCTCCTGACCTGTGGACACCATGAGTGTCCAGAGCTGTTTGCTTCTACAAAACAGTGGGACTGAGTGCTTCTAGGCATTCCTCGTTGCATGTGCCCATAGAACAGGAAGTGGCACTGTGAGGTTCAAAGGCATGTGTGTTGATGACTGTGAGTTGTACTGGCCAACTATTATAAAAGTGCATCCAAAGAGACTGCACAAAGTAGGACCCACCAAGGAATTTTTTTTTTCTTCACAGCAGTATCAACAAAAGATAGTATGGGACTTTTTAAATGGGCATCATTATGATGGGTGAAAATGTTATCTCATTGTTGCTTTAATTTATATTGCTTTATGAATAAACCTGAGCCATTTTTCATTTGTTTATTGATCTGCATTTCTTCCCTATGAGCTATCTGTTGGAGGGCTTGAATCTTTATTAAAATATGAGCTGTGTTATTAGCACAAAGGGATGGGGGTGAAAGCTCTTTCTCCCTTTAAGCCAAGCTCCTTCATTTCCTACGTTTCCTAATGTATCATCATTTTCCTTAAGGAGATGCTCCACTGGGACCAAACACATTCAGTTTAATTACATGAAAGTTTCAGGCTGAACCCTGAAAGGTATTTAACTCCTACAAAGAGAAGGTGTTTAACCACACAAACTGATGCTCCTGTCTCTCTCCTCCCCCCCCCC
>CABHPQ010020374.1:0-25463 GCA_902168405.1 Peromyscus aztecus | reverse complement strand
GTGTGTGTGTGTGTGTGTGTGTGTGTGTGTGTGTGTGTGTGTTATTTTTGTGTATATATTTTATGTAGAGGTAATTTATATCTACATTATATAATAAAATACATTTAATTACATATAGTTATCATCTTGATTTCATTTCTTATGGCTGTAATGAGATATCTTGAAAAAAGCAATGTTTTGAGCACATATTTCCCAATTATAGTCCATCAAACTAGAAAGTCACAGTGGTAGTAGCTTGAATAAACTGGTTATACTATAGACACACTCAGAAGAAGTGAGCAATAGATAAATGCATGCGTACCTATATTCAGTTCAGTTTTTCTTCATTATTTTTTAACAGACCAGGACCAAACACAGAGAATCATGCCACCTACTCTTGGGCTGGTTCTTTCTACTTCAATTAATGTAATCAATACAATTAACCAGAGACATACCCAAGGGTGAATCTGATCTAGATAATATCTCATTAAAAGTCTGTTCCCTGATGATTCTACAATGTATGATTGTGTCAATTAAAATTAAGTGTCATGGGCCATGTGTGGTTGAATGCACATTTAATTACAGCACTCCAGAGTCGGGGGTAGATGGTTCTCTACAAGTTTGAGTGTATCCTCAACTACATAGCAAGTTCCAGAATAGCCAGGGCTACATAGAGAGACACCATCTCTAAGAACAAAACAAAAACACACAAGTATCAGAATAATCTCTATGGACTCAGTCGTATATACTCATATTTTAAATGAATAATAGTATATGCACATCATATATGCAGGTATGTACTCATAGACTTATAATGTATTTACTCATATAGGAAAAATGCAGCCAATGTGGTTATTCATTAAAACAAGATGGCATGCAAGGTCCATTATCTCAGGAGAGTAGTGAATTTGCTTGATAAAGGAGTAGAACATTAATGATCAGATGTGGATTTAGAAATCATTGTAGTATTGCTGATGTAGTTTATCAGGTAAAATTATTTGCCATACAAACATGATGATCTAAATTAAATTCCTGGAATTCATGCAAAAATGGACAAATGTAGTAGTGCCCAATTGTAATCCCAGATATCCTATTTTGAAACAGGAGACAGAGAGAAGTGAATTAGCTGGAAGCTCACAAGCCAGTCAGCCTGGAATATATGCATCACAGTAGAAGGAAGAGATATCTGCCTCAAAGAACAACATGGGTGTAGAGAACTAATTCTAGAAAGTTTTCTTTTGTTCTCTAGACACCCAGTGAGGTACACACACACACACATACACACACACACACACACTCAAACAAATGAATAAAGAAATAAATAGAACAAATGACATTGGAATAGTCTGCCATTTTGAAAAGTGTACATATTTTGTGAGGCCATGGTTAGAATTCTATGAAGTATGCCATTTGCTAAACATCAATTCATAAATGATAATAGTGCAGTCACAACTCAGTCAGAGGTACATAGACACAAGTAAAACATGGAATCTGGAATATTAATTTAGGAACATTTACCAAAAAAAAAAAAAGAAAGAAAGAAATCCAAGTGTAGGCAAAAGTTTCTGTGTTGGGCCTGCAACTCCTAAATACTCTGCACCTGCTTCCCCAATAATTGACTGAGAGACTTAATATTACTATAAATGCTTGGCTTATAACTCAGGCTTCTCTTATACTTAAATTAACCCATAATTCTTATCTATGTTTAACCACATCATTTGGTACCTTTTCTCAGTCCAGCACTCTCATCTTGTTTCTTCTGTGGCTGGCTGACCTAATTGTACCCATGTTATCTAAAGGGTAAAATCTCACTACATAAATATCTATATCTCTTTACTTCTAAGACAAGTTGTAGTCCCAACTCAATTATAATCAAAGCTGTCTTTGGAGTTGGAGCATAGCTCTCTTCTGTAAAGTCAAGCATGTTGCTAAAAGAAAATATAAAGAGTTTCTGTCTCATATCAGGAGAGCCACCTGGTATGGGGCAGAAGAAAACAAAAAATCTAGGGACTGTTGTTGTCAAAATTCTATTTCTCCCCATATTTATTCTTGACTCTATGGAATCTTTCTTTCGATATCATGCTATCCTAAAATTTAAACTTTCCATTGATATTAATAATGTTTAAGTTTTCCACAATGAACAATACATTTTCTTAACAGTAATCTCTGAAGTCTTCAGAAGAAATATAGGGCCCCACAACAACAATTCTACCTGGTTTATAATGATGCCATTGAGCTGATAAACACCACTCAAAGATTGGTTCTGGACTACAAACTATTCAGGACAGTTCCAAGGTGGCTAACTAAGATAATCCATCATCTTACACATCTAGTCAGAACTTCAGATAAGCTTTACCCATTACTCTGAGACTGGCTAAAAACATTACACCTAGTGCTTAGTAGTCTTAACCATTGTTTAAGTTTTTTCACGGGATCCCACAGAGATATCATCACTCCTTAGATAGTAGAAAGTTATTTTAAGAAAATGATGCCCCCCTCTCCCAAAAGGTTTTCTTTTCTCAGGGTTACAGATAATTGTCATCTGTTAGCGGTTGGTTATAAGTTATAATAAGGTTGGGGGTGGAAAAATACAGTTTAGACTCAGGATTCTCTTTTGAAAAAGAAAAAGGGGGAACAGACGAAATAAGATAATAATGTAGATTTTGGTATCTATGTGTAAACTAAATCAATTACTATCAGCTTTAGATAATTTGCATTGGTATGGATTCATTTATATGGATACAAATGTAAAATTATTTTTCTATTCCTATTTAAGATAATTTGTATATTGATACAAATACAAAACTATATTTGTCATATTGTACATATGTTCCTACTCCTGTTTGAAATACTTTGTATATTGATACAAATGTAAAATTATATTTGTCATACTATATGTATGTTCTATCTCTATTTAGGATATTTGTATATTGATACATATTAAGGATATTGTTATCATATTGCACTATACATTTCTACCTCTGATTGAGATATTTTTGCATATTGTCACAACTTTGAGGTCATTGTCTCTATACTGTATATCTGTTTACAGACTGTTTATTTTTATAATGTGAAGCCTTAGTCTTTAAATTATTTAGGTTGATAAGAATTATAATCCCAGCACTCGGGAGGCAGAGACAGGCGGATCTCTGTGAGTTTGAGGCCAGCCTGGTCTCCAAAGCAAGTTCCAGGAAAGGCGCAAAGCTACACAGAGAAACTCTGTCTCAAAAAACCAAAAAAAAAAAAAAAAAAGAATTATAGGTTAATAGTCATCCATGCTTGTCATATTTATAATAATATTGGTATAGGTTTTCTAGATATACATAAATACATGTCAGATGGATAGATAATCTTCAAATACTTCATAGACCTAGAGAACATGGCATTTAAAAGTTTTAATAACTTAGAATTTTCTTGACATGAGACACGATTGCTCGTCTGCTGAGAGTAAGCACGCTGTCCATTCCAGATCAACAGGATATAAGGAAAAGCAACAGTTGAACCTTGCAAAGACAGGGTAAGATGGTCTTTCAATTGTTCTGCTTCTGAAAATGGTCTGTCAAATAGTCTAGGCCTGTAGTCAAAAGTGGATGTCCCAACATTGCAGAGAAACATTGAGTAACTGTCCAGGCAGCCACCTGTCTCTGTCATTTCTTGCATTTTTTCAGAAGTTGCTTGCTTGCACTTCCTGTTTACTCAGGTAATATTATTTTCCTTCTCAGGTCTTTGATGGGGTTGAAGACAAGATAGTTACAGTAACAATCCTCTCATATCTTAGCTAAGAATATATTAGATACTAGATTTAGATTCTTCAGGATAGGACAGTTTTTGGTGTAATCTCTGTAATTTGTCGTTTACTTATGACCTGGACATTTAATATGTTTCTTACCTTAGATTGTTCTTGTTGGTTGCAGTTCTACTTTTGCTTATGTTATTACCCTTTTTTTCTCCTAGACAATACTTGATAATCATTCTTATTGTATATAGTTTTGTGTTAGGTTTAGTACCTTCTTATTTAAACAAAAGGGGAAGTGTAATGGGTATTTGCACTGTCCATGACCTTGGGCTAGCTGACCCAAAAGAGGCAGTGGTTCTTGCCTGCTTAGGTAACCTCCTAAAAGGGAAGGGGGGGTCACGAGCTCTCTCTTGGATGTGGAAGGCTTTCTGGCACATGGTTTGGCAACCTGGTCTGGACCTTTCTCTATCTTTCCCTGGGAGATGAAGAGGCAATGGTATTTCATTTTGTATCAATGAGTCTGTTTTCCTCAGAGAACTCCTTAGTAAGTTGATTTATATAGACCACTGAGGCTCTCATTCTATTCAAGAGCAAAATATCTAGTGTTATTAAGCAGTGGACATAACTCTGTGTTTGGAGATGGGCGGTGAACTTGGTAGGTCCATGTATGAGAGGTTTGTTTAACTTTGTGGCTTTACTGTGAATTCTATAGACCTGTAAGTGGTGAAACTTATGTGAGGGTACAAAAAATTATTAAGTGCATGTCCTTGAACAAAATTAGGTAATTTTACTTACTGTTATCCCTTCCTCCTCTGGCATATGCTTTACAAATTGCTGCTTAACATCCTCATTAAATGTTCTGAGTTATGAACACCCCCCCCAATATTGGACTTCAGTCTCTAAAGAGAATCTAAATAAACATTATTTTCTTTATGAGAAGACTATTGCAGGCATTTCATTATAATGATTGAAAGAACCTGATATAGCAACATAAGAAAACTTTAGTAAGACAGAGCAAGAAGAGATGGAACACAAATCACAGACTAATTATCAGTCATTTTTATCAATCAATAAATTACACTACAATAGAACCAAAAATGAACGAGAAAATACAATTGCAAGGGAAGAAAAAAAGAATGAAAATGGACTCAGTATGAAAAATACAACTGGTATTATCTCAAAAAAGTTATTTAATGATTAAAGACATAATTTGAAGATAACTTATATAAGACAATTGAAAACCAATTAACAGAAACAGCATCAACTTCATCTTGCAACCTTCCAAGAATATCAACAAGGTGAAAAATCTAAGATTGAGATTAGTGGATTAAAACTTTTTGAAAATAAATAAGAAACACAAATTATAAAACATTTAATGGATATTCTCAGAAGATTGCTTGACTCAAAACTTAAAAGTTTATGCAATGACTGAAATAATGTTATAGAGAAATATACAGCATGTAAAATCATACATAAAATGTTGTGTAGTAAAGATCTCATTTCCAAAGAAAAATTGTTAGATTTTTCTTTATGTTCTCTGAAGATGTGTGACATAAAGCAACTCTTTTACAAAAATAATACAGGTTTTCTATCTATTTCTCTGTCTTATGTTGTTAATTCTTTCAATATTTCAAACCTTTCCATTCTGATATGTGTGTAATGATCAGTGGTCCTTGATGTTATTGTTGAAATTCCTTTAGGATGCTACAAATTGGGCCACTCACTTTAAGATGGCAAATGCCGACAATGAATACTTTCTGTGTTTTTCATGTTGTGTTGATTAAATGTCCTATTGTCTCCTTCATTCTTCATACCTCTTTTGTCTCATAGACAAAACAGTCTTTAAGCAGGACCAATGGATAAAACTAAAGTGGCAGTCAAGTGCTTAAATGGGAAGCAGAGTCACACATCTCTCAAAAAACAAACAAACAAAAACCAAAAATAACAACAACAAAAACTATAAAATCTTATTGAGAATGCTATTCCACAACCAACTAACTAAAAAAGCTAAGTATTTTGTGACAATTGGATAGTCTGGGAGTGCAAAGAAAAAGTGCTAGTAAGTAAACACAGGAAGAGATACTGCCATATTACTAATATGAAGAAAATTGTTATGATCTTGATCCAAAATTAAATCTGCAATATATGTTCTGAAGTCAAAGTCTAGTTCTGCCCCGACCAGCGGGGTGTCAACGGGGGCGACCCACCTGCAGGAGAGAATGAAAGGGAAGGGGAGACACTAAAGGACCACAGCAAGACAGTATTCTGATCAAGCTGCAAATTTTATTCTCCTCAGCAAGGCTTATTATAGCATGGGAGGGGGAGGGGGCAGGAAGGAGGGAAGGGGTGCAGTTGAGGGGGGATGTGCAAGTAAAGGAAGATGTGCAAGTTCTGAGGCTTGCTAGGTGATAAGTTTGCTGGTCAGGGCCCATTGTTCTGTTGTTATGCTACCTGACCTGTTTGACCTGTTCTTTATCTTTGGGGGCATCTGGTTTGGGGCAGGGGCTTGTTCTCTGACCTAGCTAGTACTTTTCCATGGTCCATGTTTTGGTCCCTGACATAGTTCTGAGCTATCCACTTCTATGGTAGCTAGCAGAGTTGATGAAGGTCTGCTTGAAAAGACTGATTCTAGTAAAGGTTATTTCATGAGATTGGTATACCATCCTGATGTACAGAACTAACATATGCATAATGGTGAGCTCCTGCCTGACAGGAAGAAGCATAAACCAAGATATTAATATAATCCATTTAACTTTATCCCTCATTTTCCTTAATATATTTATTTATTTTAATTTTTAATGCAATTGCATATATATGGCATGTATATTGTATGTACATACATATAGACATATAAAAAATTTAATTAACATGATCAAAAAATCTTAGTTTTCTAGAATATACTCAAGAGAACAAAAATGAGAATTTATGAGGTAGAAGTGGAGATTAAAACAAATGGCTGAAATAACCGATTATCTAAAATTCTAGGCAAGAATTTCTCAAATTAAGAGAAAACATAAACATCCAAACATAGAAAGCATTTACAAACTCAAATTTATGAAATCAGAGAAAAACAAGACTTATCATATATGCCATGTCAAAAATACAAAGCAAAATACCAATACTAAGAGCCATAAGAAATCATGCCAACTAATTTAGAAGCTGACTTATTAAAATAACATCTGATTTGTTGTCACTAAACATAAAGGACAAAAATATTAATGAAATAATATATATTCTAACCCTTAATAGTAAATAATTGTCAACAAACGTAGTTATGCCTGGAAAATTGTCTATGAAAACAGGTAGCATATAAAGTTGTATTATGATAAACACAAGTGGAAGCAATATATAGCAAGTAAGCCAGCACTTCAGAAAGTTCCTAGTAAAATAACGTACATATAGGAACAAGAAGGCCAGTTTAACACATAAGAAGACAAGGAATATTATATTTCATTAGATAAACAAAGCAAAACAAACAAGCAAAACCAGATGAGAGCAAACCAGCTGACATCCATCAACTGCAGCAGAAGAAAAAAGCTATCCATTTAACCATCAACAAATAACAAAAGCATAGAGAGCAGTAACCCCTTCTGAGCTGTAATTTTTAATGTAAATGTCTTTATCTCTCCAGCGGAAAAGTGCAGGCAATACGATGGGCTTCAAAAAAGTTTCAACTATCTGGTGTTCAAGAAACTCACATAACAAAGAAAGTCATTTATAAACTAATAATCAAAGGTAAGCTATCAAATTAACAAAAGGGAATCTTTAAACTACCTGAAATAGAAAATCTAATATCTGATAAAGTAGACTTCATACAGAAATTTATCTGTAGAGATAAATATGGCCATTACATATTAATATAATTTAAAAATTCCATCACAAGGGTAAATATAATGTAAGTGGTTGGACAAGGAATCTCAGGGCCCCTAGTTTCATAAAACAAACACTCAAATGTATAAAATATCACATACATTCTGGTATAATATTAATGAAAATTTTCAGTACTCCACTCACACATCTAAATATAACACCAGTAGCACAGACACTGAGAGCAACAATTAATAAATGGGACCTCCTGAAACTCAAAAGTTTCTATAAGAAAAAAGACACAGTAAAGATGACAAAACAGCAGCGGATAGAATGGGAAAAGATCTTTTCAAATCCCATATCTGACAGAGGGCTGATCTCCAAAATATATAAAGAACCCAAGAAAGTAGACACCAAAATACCAAATAATTCAATTTAAAAATTGGGTGTAGATCTAAACAGGGAATTCTCAACAGAAGAATCTCAAATGGCTGAAAGATATTTAAGGAATTGCTCAACATCCTTAGCTATCATGGAAATGCAAATCAAAATGACTCTGAGATACAACCTTACACCTGTCAGAATTGCTAAGATCAAAAACATCGATGACAGCTTATGATGGAGAGTATGTGGAAAAACGGGAATACTCTTCCACTGCTGGTGGGAATACAAACTTGTACAGCCTCTCTGGAAATCAGTATAGTGGTTTCTCAGAAAATTGTTATCAACCTACCTCAAGACTCAGCAATAGCACTCCTGGGCATATACCCAAAAGATGCTCAACTACACCACAAGGACAATAGCCAGAATCTGGAAACAACTTAGATGTCCCTCAATGAAAGAATAGATAAAGAAAATTTGGTTTGGTTATGTCTGTATGTTTCCCTATCAGGAAACTAGTGGGAACTCATGAACTATGGACTAATAGCTGTGGAGCCTCCATGGGACTGGACTAGGCCCTCTGCATAAGCAAAACAGTTGTTTATCTTGATCTGCTAAAGGGGCCCCTGGCAGTGGGATCAGGATCTGTCCCTGCTGCATGAGTGGGCTTTTTGGAGCCCAGTGCCTATGGTGGGACACTTTACACAGACTTGGTTCAGGGGGAGGGACTTAGACCTGTCTCAACTGAATGTACCAGTCTCTGCTGATTCCCCATGGGAGTCTTTGCCTTGAAGATGGTGGGAAAGGGGGGTGGGCTGGGGGGAATGAGGAGGGAGGAGAGGGGCACCTGTGGTTGGTATGTAATATGGAAAGAAAAAATTTTAATAATAAAAAAGAAGAAAAATATACTCTAAAAAAAAGAAAATTTGGTACATTTACACAAAGGAGTATTACGCAGCGGTAAAAAACAATATCATGAAATTTGTAGGCAAATGGATAGAACTAGAAAAAAATCATCCTGAGTGAATTAACCCAAATCCAGAAGGACATACATGGTATATACTCACTGATATGTGGATATTAGACACAGAGCAAAGGATAACCAGGCTACAATCCACAACCCCAGAGAAGCTAGGTAAAGAGGAGGACACTAAGAGGGACACACGTGGATTGTTCCAGGAAGGGAAAAGGGTTAAGATCTCCTGGGTAAACTGAGAGTTGGGTGGGTGGGGGAGATGGAGGTAGGAACATGAGGGATCGAGATTGCTGAATTTGGGGAGGGATGGAGAGGGAGAACAATGAAAGAGATATCTTGACAAAGTGAGCTAATATGGAGTTAGGGAGAAACATGGTGCTAGGGAAATCACCAGGAACCCAGAAGGATGTCCCCAGCCAAGACTCCTACTAATGGTGGACAGGGTGCCTGAATTAGCCTTCTCCTCTACTCAGATTGGTGGCTACCCTAATTGTCACAAAAGAACCTATATCCAGTGACTGATGGAAGCAGATACAGAGACCTACAGACAAGCATTTGGCCAAGATTCTGGAGTTCTGTTGGAGTGAGGAGGGACTCTAGGAGCAAAGCAGGTCAAGATCATGATGGGATAAACCATGGAGACAGCTGACCTGAGCTAGTGGGAGCTCATGGACTCTGGACTGACAGCTAGGGAGCCTGAATGGGATTGAACTAGGCCCTCTGAGTGTAGGTGACAGTTGTATGGCTGGATCTGTTTGTGTGGCCTCTACCAATGGTACCAGGACCTATCCCATGTTCATGAACAGGCTTTTAAGAGCCCGTTTCCTATGGTGAGATGCCTTACTCAGCTTTGAAGCAGAGGGTAAGGGCTTAGTCCTGCCCCAACTTGGTACGCCAGCAGGTGTTGACTACCCAAGGGAGGCCTTACCCCCTATGAGGAGTAAATGGGGGGTGGAATGGGGGAGATAGAGTGGGAAATGGGAGAAGGGGAGGGAGAGGAAACAGTGGTTGATATGTAAAATGAAAAAAATAAATTTAAATAATAATCTAATGAAGCTCAAATTAAATATGCATAAACAAGAAAGCCTAATTAAAATCAGAAACATGTAATATATCAAAGATTAAATATAGATAAACAATTCCCTTTGAAGAAGACTCTGTAAGGAAAATTAATCTTAAATAAGAAATAAAGGTGATAAAGTACTTACATTCATAACAGTTGTAGAAAAATATTAGTTAATAAGTGGTTGGGAATTGTGGCAGGTGTTGTCATGTAATAACTGAAATTATAAAAAAAATGAATTTATATTAATGACTAAAAATGTTCACTATATTACTTGGGAAAACACTTTTTTATCTTATGCTGGAGAGCTTTATGGCACTGTTTGTGTTCAGTGTTTCTGTATTACTGATCTTACACATAGAAATAATTGAAACAATATGGTATTATTTTGCTCAGACTCCTTAATATTCCATTAATTGCAGTAATAAAGACAACATAGTTCGAGTGAGAGTATGTACACACATATCTATAAAACAGAATCAAAATTACATAAATACACCCAGTTAAAATTTTAGCTAAATATAACAACAGCATGGACACAGTTTAGTGGAAGAAAGATATACTTCCAACTAATTGAATTGGTGCAACTGGATTTCCATAAGCAAGACCAAATGAGCAAAATAAAACAAAACAAAAATAAAAAGTTTGACTGAACTTTTCAATTTCTACAAAAATGATTTATAACAGTTATGGAACTAAATTGAAGTTGACAATTTTAAAATTATTAGAAAAAAATAAAAATACTTCATGAAATAAAATTGTGCATTGAAGCTATACAACATATAACACTCCCAATTTCTCTCCAACTTTCAAAGAATCAGTGACTGAAACATTATTTTCATTGAAAATAGAAACTGGGAGTGGTGATAAGAATAGGTTTCTGGGCAAATAAGAAGAAAGAATGAATGGGGAGGGAGAGTGAAAGGAGCAGACAGCTGATAATCAAGGAGACACAAACAATGAAAAGGGAATTCTAATCTTACATCATTTCTAATGTACATTTGGATGTTATGATTGAATATACGTATTGTGTGTTTTCATAAAATTAAAGTCACAGAACATTTGATTGGTTAGAAACTTACTTCAGTATAGCTATATTATGAGTAGAGAGCATGATCTAAAATAATTTAAATATATTTAATTTATAAAGAATTACTTTTAATTATTAAATATGGTATGACACAGTAGTATGATTTATAATTATAAACACAATCTACTGGGTTTCTGACTAAATCAGTAGTTTTGTTAAATGTTGTTAAGTATCATTATCATATGGGAAGATTGTTTCTTTTTTTCCAACTGATGCTTTGCACAGCAATAGCTAATAGCATTTAACTCCTGTTACTGGTTCCTTGGCTGAAAAGGAGGGTAAGTGTTTCTTTCATTTTTATTTTGTATAAATGAAAGGTGACATGGAATTCATATTATTAATGCAAGACTGAATCACTCAAAAATATCCATGACTTCTCCTTAGAGGGTACCCAGAAGTGCCATAGTTCTCAATGTGACATAAATGAATAACACACGAAACATTTTAACTGCTAAATCTTTCTTATTGCTAAACTTAATTCAGAACACAAAACATATTTCTCTAAAAGTAATTATTTAAACAGCAATTTGCCGTATTAAAAAAATCCAACTCAAAAATATGTTTCCTTACATATGCAGATTGACTGATTTAAGAGTAGGGATCTGGAGATTCTATTCAAATAATGACACTATTCCTAGAAAAACTCTGAATTCCCAGTCATTTCACTGTATAGCACCCTTCAGTACAACTTCAGATTCCATAAACATGGGATGGCCATGGACAAACAGCATGAAACTTTTTGTTGGATAATCACTCAATCTTTTGTGTGTGCTTTATCATCTGACAAAAATACAAATGATGGAAGTTATTGTGAACTAAATCATACTCTGACCCCCAACTCAAAGATTTAAATGTAGGCTCCCAATGCAATACCATTTGAAAATGAAGCCTTTGGAAGACAATTAACCCATGAGTGGGAATGTGCATGATGTGATTATTATATCCATGTGGCAAGAATACTTTATTCACTCATACACTAGTGAGTTTATGTTCTATCTGTTTTTTTACTGTCAGGAGATAAAGAAAACTGTGGTACTCACATCTCCAAGTCTGTGCCATTTTAAAAAGTACACCATGTGGGTACCATAATCTCAGACTTTTGGTTTCAGAACTGCTAGAATAATAGATTTTATTGTTGCCTAACCAAATACAGCGAATTTTGTTAAGGTACCCTTGGATGACTAAGATCATTGAATATTAAAATTTTTCAATGAAGATTAAATAAAATATGCAGAATGAATGGTACAATGTATTGAATATAATAAATTCAGAGCAAATATAACTCACTAATGTTAAGATAAATCATTATTGCTTTTGTTATTATTACCACTTATTTTCCATATATCACCTGAGGATAGAGTCCTTGATTACTTCTTGGTTAATCTCTAAAAGAAGAGACAGTATAATTCAATATTTGATAATCTGTACTCTAATGAGATGTTGTTCTAATACAACTAAATATTTATGTCTGGATATACCATGGAGCTTACTTGCTTAATTTAATAGTGCATGCTACATTATTAAAACTGTGATGATAATTGCAATTACAGTATAGCTTTACTCAGAACTGAGTATTTTGAAGTGTTCCCAAAATACAATTCATCATCAATGAATGAAAAACTAAAGCTACAGTTTTAGCTTTTTGTTTGTTTGTTGGTTGGTTTGGTTTGGTTTGGTTTTTGACAGTGTCTGTCCTTGCTGGACTGGAACTCAAAGAGAATCACCTGCACTAGTCTTACTCCTATGAACATTGCCATAAAACTCATAAGCCATAATATGTGGCCTAGCATTTTAGCTTTGAAGAATTAGAATTGGTTAGAAAATATCTTCAGAGTGATTAATAAGTACAGTGCTATTAATATGATTTATTGAGATGTGAAAATATCTAATCACCCTTTATATAGTCAATAAGGGATAAATCAATTTTTATTAATTAGTTCTTTGTTGATTCACTCTAGGGTCTTGTCTGTTCTAATGATACAAGGCAACGTGCAACACATGATTCTCATAGCACACTAAGAGCACAGTTTGAGTTTCATTAGACACAGGAAATGACATGAATTTTCTACTCTTATATCATATTGCAACAGAGGTCCAATTAATGTGCCTATATTCATAAGTACATTTGCCAAATTTACTCTATTGCTTCAATAGACTTTCACTAATTGTACAAGTCTATTATGAAAACATATCATTTAAATATAAGTTAAATATTATATCAATAACAAGAAAAGTTATCAAATAGATGAGCTATTTTATTTCTTTTATGAAGTACTCAATGACATCACAAGTAAAAATAATACTTAACCTTATTTGAAACATTCAGTCACATTTGCTTATTCATTATTATTACTAATGTAGCAAAATGTAGCCATTTTAGGTTATTTCCAATTTTTGTTGTATATTAATATTTTTCTGAAAGCAGAGACTTTGGATTTCAGTGTAAATGCTATTCATATTTTAAACATTATAAAGTCTAATAGAAGACATCATAGACTATATAAATGAATCTTTATATATAAAACACTACTTGCTCACTTTTAACTGGCATAATATAAAATTATTAAGTCTAGAAATGAGACCAATAATTTGAAGAAATATTTGTGTGTTTTTGTTTGTGGGAAGCATGTGGTAGTTTGTAGTCTTGTTATCTATTGCTGGTTGAGTTTAAACTCAAGATACTCCTGCTTCATCTCACAAAATATAATGAAAAGCTTATAAATTAATTGGTTCTATTTTTCACCTTTGATACAAACAGCTTATTTTCTAAGAAATAATGGTTCAAAACATCACCATGACCAAAGAAAAACCATACAATTGAGACATATACTGAAAGTCCCTTATAAAAAATGACTGCCAAACTCCTAGCACCTGGTTCTGTGTATAAGGGTCCCAGAAGATGCCAAAGACATTGAAAAAAGTATGAGAAATCAATCATCCTTTTTTTATCCTGAAGAGAGATGAGGTCACAGGAAAAGCCACTGCTCAGTGAGTAGAGATACAGATAGCTTAATAAAGGAATCATAATGGTTCACAAGAGCAGCCTTGGTAGCAGAAACCAGTGTGGCAAACTTTGCTAAGACAAGAAAACATGACCTGCCATTGACAAACACCTGGAGGCTCAGAGCAGACAACTTAAAGATGCAAAAACTCAAGGGATAGCAAACCCATTGTGGCATCACATTTTAAGGTTTATCTCCATTCACCTAAATTTTACAAATAAAATTTGAAGAAAAAGCCAGCCAGGCTGCCCTCCTGCCAAACTCCTCCACCCTGTCACTCTCTCAGTGTCTGCCCACTCTATCCCAGTCCTATACCCTCCTAGTGGAGTTTTTCTAGGCCTCCTTCTGCACTAAAGACTCTAAGCTTTACCAGAACAACCCAGACTGCTTGAAGTCCTGTCAGGCTGTCTGTCTTCCATACCCTGTCTCTCTCTCACACACTCCTTGTCTTCACACTCTATCCCCAGACCTGTAACCTGCCATACTCCAGTCTCCAGCTGGGGCAGACTCCCTGCACTGCCTGGGACACCACAGCCTGCCAGAAGTCCAGTCCCAAACTTAAGTGGAGACTGCATGCAAATTTACATACCACTCTGACCAAAAGACCAAAGGTAACAGAAACCAAGGAACAATATGCATCAAACAAAGCAAAACTCAGAAATCAGCACCTACATCTATAATCACCCCAAACCCATTTGCCTATAGGGCAGCAAAAGAACACAATCAACAATAGCCAAGGCAAAATGTCACCACCAGAACTCAGCATCCCTACTACAGAAAGTCCTGAATATTCTACCATAGCAGAAGCATGAGAAATAGCCATAGAACCAACATTATGAAGATAATTGAGGTTCTAAAAAGGGAAATGAATAAATGCCATGAAGAAATCCAGGAAAACACAAACAGGCAATTCAAAGAAATGAAGAAATAACTTAGTGAAAGCCAAGAGTAAACAATCAGTTAAAGGAAATGGAAAAAAAACTGCAAGACATGAAAATGGAAAGAGAAACAATAAATAAAACACAAACAAATGGAATTGAGGGAATGAAAAATTTAGGAAAGGAAAAAGAAACTACAGACACAAAAATCACAAACAAAATACAAGAGATGGAAGATAGAATCTCAGGTGTTGAAGATGCAATAGAAGAAATAGATATATACTGCATGGATATATTGTGCAAAGAAAATGTTAAATCAAAAAATGTCCTGACACAAAACATCCAGGAAATCTGAGACACTATAAAAAGACAAAACCTAAGAATAATAAGAATAGAAGAAGAAGAGTCCCAGATTGAAATATTTTCAACAAAATGATAGGAAAAAAAATTTACTAACCTGAAGGACATGATTATAAAGGTACAGGAAGCTTAAAGAACACAAAATATTTTGGACCAGAAAAGAGAGGCTCCTTGTTACATAATAACCAAAACACTAAACATTCAGAACAAAAAAGAATATAAAAGCTACAAGGAAAAAAGGGTAAGTAACATAAAAATGAATACGTACTAGAATTACACTTGTCTTATCCATGGAGACTATAGAAGCAAGAAGGGCCTTGACATATGTCCTCCAGACTCTATATGACTAAAGGTGCCAGCCCTGACTACTAATTCCAGCATAATTTTCAGCCACCATAGATGGAGAAACTGAGATATTTCATGATAAAGCTAAATTTAAACAACAGATAAGCACAAATTGAGCCCCACAGAGGGCATCTCCCTCTCTGTCTCCCTTACTCTCCCCCTCTCCTTCTCCACTCATGGGCCTAGATTCCTCCTCCTATATATTCTCTCTTCCTGCCAGCCATGTCTATCCCTCTACTGCCTAACTATTGACCATTCACCTTTTTATTAGACCAGTTAGGTGCTTTAGGCAAGCAAATCAACACATATTCACATTGTTTTTTGTTTGTTTGTTTTTTCAAGACAGGGTTTCTCTGTGCAGCTTTGGCGCCTTTCCTGGAACTCACTTTGTAGCCCAGGCTGGCCTCGAACTCACAGAGATCTACCTGCCTCTGCCTCCTGGGTACTGGGATTAAAGGAGTGCACCACTACCAGCTGGCTAACATTTTCACATTGTTAAACAAATGCAGCATAAACAAATGTAACACATTCTTACATCATTGAACAAATGCAGCATAAACAAATATAAAACATCTTTGCCTAGTAAAGTAATATTCCACAAAACACTACCACCATCAACAAGAACATCAAAAAACTAAATAAATAAAATTAAAACAGGAATTAATACTTGGTCTTTGATATCTCTCAATATCAGTGGATTCAATTACCCATTAATAAGATACAGACTAACAGAATAGATATGAAAACAGGATCCTTCCTTCTGCTGCATACAAGAAATACACTTCAATATCAAAGATAGATATTACCTCAGAGAAAAGGACTGTAAAAAGATTTTTTAAGCATATAGACTATAGAATGAAGCTTGTGTAGCCATTCTATTATGTATAAAATAGATATCAAAAAATTAATCAACAGGGATGATGATGGACATTTCATAATAAAGGAAAAATCCACCAAAAAATGTTTCAATCATTTTAATGTATTTTCCAGCCCAATCACAGTTTCAACTCCCTCCCTCCCTCCTCTACTTCTAGTTCCTCCCTCTAACCATGTCCCCCCTCCCATTCATTCACTTCTCCTATTTTCTCTTCAGAAAAGGGCAATCTTCCCATATATATCAGGCAGCCATAGCATAACAAGTTGCAGTAAGACCTGGCACCACCTCTCCTATTGAGGTAGGGTGAGGCTACCCAGTAGGAAGGAAGTGTCCCATAGGCAGGTAACAGTCTCAGAGACAGCCCCTTCTCCTACTATTAGGAGTCCCACAAGAAGACCAAGTGACACAACTCTGAACAATGTACAGAGGGCCTATGTGAATCCCATGTAAACTCTGTTTGGTGGTTCAGTCTCAGTTAGCCACTATGAGCACAGGTTAGTCGATTCTGTATGTATTCTTGTGGTTTCCTTGATCCTTTTGACTCCCACATCCTTCCTACAGATGTTCCAAAGGATTCCCTGGGCACTGACTAATGTTTCACTATGGGCCTCTTCATCTCTTTTCATCAGTTGCTGGGTGAAGCCTCTATGGTGACAATTGGGCTAGGCAATAAGTTACGATTATGGCAGCATATCACTAAGAATCATTTCATTGGCTTCTTTTTCCCAGTAATGTTTGGTGCTATTGTAGGTCTCAGTGCTGTCTAGCCTCTGGGTCCTGGCCCTCCAGGCAATGACAGGGGTGGGCTTTCTCTCATGGTGTGGGTCTCAAGTTGAGCTGGTCATTGGTTAACTACTCCCATAATTTCTATGCCACCTTTACCCAAGCTCAAATTGTAGGCAGGGAAAATTGTAGGTCAAATGTTAGGTGGCAGGGGGTGGGTCCCAATCTCTTCACTGTAACCCTTGCCGGGTCATAGGAGATGGCCATTGCAGGCTCTATATATCCTATTGCTAGGAGTCCTAGACAGGGTCACCCTCATAGACTCCTGGGAGTTTCAATTGCACTAGGTTTCCAGCTTGTCCCTAAGATGGCCCTGGTTCCAGTATTCTTTTCAACTATGCTATCCCTCGTTCCTCCTACCACCTGATCCCTCCTGCTTTCATGCTCATACCCAACCAACCCTCCCATGTACACCTGGAAGTTTATCTTGTAGATATTAGCATAGCTACACCAGTTTGCTTCTTAGATCCATTTGCTTGGAAAGTCTTTTTCCAACCCTTTACTCTGAGGTATCATCTCTTTTTGGTGTTGAGCTGTGTTTCTTGCATGCAGATGAAGGATGCATCCTGTTTCTGTATCCATTCTGTAAGCCTTTTGTCTTTTTATTGGGGAATTGTGTTCACTGATAAGGAGAATTATTAATGAACAATTATTGTTAATTACTGTCATTTTGTTGGTGGTGGTGGTAGTGTTTGTGTGTGTTTCCCTTCTTTTCCTTTTGAGGGTGTGAGATTATTTATTGCCTTTTAGTGGATGTAGTTAACCTGCTTGCATTGAAATTTTCCTTATAGTATCTTTTGTAGGTCTGAATTTGTGGATAGATATTGTTAAAATTGCACTTTGTCAGGAAATATCTTGTTTTTTTCATCTATGCTGATTGAAAGTTTTCCTGGGTACAGTTCTCTGGGCTGGCATCTGTGGTCTCACAAAGTCTGCAAGACATCTATCTAGGACCTTTAGAGTCTCCATTGCAAAGATGGGTATAATTCTAAGGGGTCTGCCTTTATATATTACTTAATATTTTCCCTTTGCAGGTTTTAATACTCTTTGTTCTGTATTTTTAGTATATTTATTATTATTTGGTATGAGGACATTGCTTTCTGGTCCAAACTCTCTGGTGTTATTTAAACTTCTTGTACCTTTAGAGACATGTCCTTCTTTTAGTTAGGAAATTTTTCATCTGTGATTTTGTTGAATATATATTCTGGGTCTTTGAACTGGGATTATTCTCTTCCCTCTATTCCTGTTATTTTTAGGTTAGGTCTTTTCATAGGGTCCCAGATTCCCTGGATGTTTATGGTTAGGAATTCTTTTTTTTTTTTAGATTTAACATTTTCTTTGACTGTTTAATGTATTTCTTCTATTATATTTTAACACCTGAGATTCTTCAATCTCTTGTAGTCTTTTGGTGATGATTGCATCTGTAGCTCCTGTTTGCTCTCCCAGATTTTCCATTTCCAGAATTCCTTCCATTTGTGTGTATTCTTTGTTGGTTCTATTTCCATTTTCAAGTCCTAAACATTTTCTTTCACATGTCTGTTTATTTTTTCTTGGATTTATTTCCATTTAAGTGACAGATTGATTTTCTCCATTTTTTGTTTGTCTTTTTCTCAATTTCATTATGGAATTTTTCCATCTCCTCTTTAATGACCTCTATTGATCTGGCAGTGATTGTATACATCATTAATCAAAGCACTGGAGGCAGAGTCAGGCAGATTTACATAAGTTCTGGTCTACAGAGGGAGTTTCAGGACAGTCAAGGCTACACAGAAAAACCCTGTCTTAGAAAACAAATATATATATATATATATATATATATATATAAATTAAAATAAAAGTTAAAATACAATATGGAATATAAAAACAAAAACACTGGAGTAACATCTTAAAAAGAGTTCTGAAAGCAGGAAGGAAATAAAGTATGTTCTAATACATTAAGTCTACAGTGTTTTTTAGAGATTAGTTCTGGGGCCATCCACATATATTCCAATTTGAAAATGATCGCATTCATTATTTGCATAAGAAGTATGTATAACCTTCAATGTATTACAAGGCATCCCTAGATAACTACCTATAATTAATATATGACAGTCATTCTGTAATTACAGGTTTATGATAATGTTTAGGAAATAACACCAAAGCCAAAGTTTGTAAATTCTCAATATAAAGACACAAGCATATTTTGAACTATATCCCAATTATATATGTGTATAAGCATAAAATTTCTGGAGTGGCATGTCATTTTCAAAATATGATATCCATGCAAACGAAAACAATCCTGAAGGGAACCAGAGTGATTACAACTCTATGAATGACAAAAAAATTGCTTATTGTACTTGGAATCTTCTCTAGAAACTTGTAAAAAAATTAATTGAAATATATAAACATTGAGAAATTATAAACAGAAGAACCTACCAGGCTAGAGTTCTATATTCTAAGATATTGTTCAGAGGTAAAGAGATGACATTGATTCTGACTTTTTCAGAGAAAAATATATTTTAAAGTCAGGAATCTTTGTGCCAGAATCTACACGTGAAAAAAATGTGGCAACACTGTGGATCACTGGAATTTGAAAGATTTCTAGCAGTTGTTAACTAACAGTCTAGCTTCAGTTTACTGAGAGACACTGTGATAAATGAAAAAGCAGAAAGAAATACAGTAAGACACGTGACATCCTTCTCCACCTTTCATGTGGATATGTACAGGTTTATACTCCAACCCACATAATGCATGCATACCCATTCATGTATACACAGCTGAAAGTAGAAAAATAATAAAATACCATAATTAAAGCACAACTTGATACATTAAAAAACAAGAAATTGGTAGAGGAATGAAAGTAAATGCAAGCAGAAGAAATTAAAATATTGATAGCTATCAAATTCAAGCAAAGAGGTTATATCACTGCATATATTATGAACATTAAAAGGATGGTAACACTGACTTGGCCAACAAATTTAACAATCAATGTAAAAAACACCAATTCCTTTCAGAGAAAAATAAATAGAAAATCTGAAAGATTCGGAGAATTGTCTCCTCTAACATAAATGATTCCATTTAGAATACTAAAAACAATATTATATATAAAATCAATAATTTTTTCTATATTGCAACAATGAGAACAGAGAATTTCAAATGAAAAACAGAGCATGTCTTGTACAATCACTCACACAACTTATATACTTAGATATAAATTTAATACAGTATTTGTAATATCAATTCAAGGAAAACAAACATCAAAGCAAAAATTAAATAACTGGAGATATATTCCATGTGCATGGATAGGAAGATTCAATAATCTCAAGACCACAGCTGTGTAAAATTGATCTACAGATGCAATTCTATCCTGATTGAAATCTTAGAGTACTGTTTTTTGCATAGTAATGGACAGATTAATGTGTTTATGTGATGTGTCAAAAGATTTATAATGATCAATATAATTTTGAAGGAAAGTCTAAGGTTGAGTATATTTGCTACCTATCTTCAAGAATTTCTGTAATGCTGTATTAAAGCAGAGAATATGGTATTGATGAAAGAGTAGACAAATAGGTCAATAGAATTAGATACAGTAATATGATTAACTGAACTATGGCAAAATTGGCTTAGCAACAATACACTGGTACAAGAATCATATTTCTTTAAATGTCATTTCAACAACTGGACATTCACCTACAAATATAATCTAGACACAGGTGTTATGTAATTAATAAAATTATCTGAAATGAATTATAAAGCTTTGTATGAAATGTAAAACCCTAATAATATTATAAGACAATAATGGTATTGGATTTCTAGACAAAATACTAGAGAGTCTTTACAATTTCTGTTCTACCAAAATAAAATTTAATGACATGAAAAGACAAATCACAGATTGTGCGAAGATATTTACAAAATACATCTGATAACAGGTTATTATTCAAAATCTACAAAAATCTCTTAAAATTCAACATTCATAAATTAACCAGTATAACTTAAACGTTGTCTATGGGTAGTTGTGGAAATAGTTCTATAGAGTAGTTAGTACACAAGTATACAATCTGAGTTCAGATCTCCAAAATTCACAAAAAAAATCTGGATGCACATGTATATGCTTATTATCCCAGCAAAGGAAAATGAAGTCAGGGGGATATCCTCAGGCCTTCCTTTCAGTCTTTCCATATTGGTGAGCTCCAGGTATAGGGAAAGAATTTTTCTTAAAAACATAAGGTAGAGACTCTGCTAAAATCCCTTTTACAATAGTACAGTACAGAGGGAGAGAGAGAGAGAGAGAGAGAGAGAGAGAGAGAGAGAGAGAGAGAGAGAGAAATAAAGGCAAAATCAAAAGTCAAAAACAGAAAAGAAATAAAAACACCTGTTGATTAAATGAATAATTTGTTTTCCGGTTAATCCATACATTCTCGGTTCCCTCTTCCCTGCAAGCAGGCCCGGGTCACTCTTCTCCTATTCTGTGCCCAACAGTGAGGCCTCCTGGAACTTCATCAGAGCAGCTCACAGGACCTGGAATCTCATGTCAACAAGAATGGGCACTTCCAATCATAGCAGCTTAAAACATCATGTTTCCTGGGTTTCCAGGTCCTTGGCTAAATCCACCCATGCCCACATCAGCAGCCATGCCCCGAAGCCTCCTTCTGTGGCAGGATCATGATGTTCTGTTGGGGTCCTATCATGCCCTGCACGGACATCATCATGCCTAGAGAACCCACAGGCTAGGTATAGAGCCCACTGGGCCCCCAGTCCTTGCCAGGAATCATGTTCACAGCAGCAGCTGTGGCTTTGGTCTTTGGGGTAGCCTGGCTGGTCATTGTACATTGTGCTGGTGACATCACCCGGTTATGAGGTCCCATCATGCCTTGTTGGAGAAAGGCTGGTGGTCTCATTGGGTTTTGGCCTGGCATGGATGGAGATGTACCAAGAGGAACGTCTGGACTTCCTACTGGTCCAGGGCCTCCCATGCCAGGTAATGCTAGTCCCATTCTTGATCGCTCATCATCCCCTGCATGTGTGAAAACCCGGGTCCAGGACCCTGTGGCTATTTGTGGCCTGGGACTTCCCCTTAAGGGAAATACTGCAGTGTCTGGCTGGGTTTCTCTGAAGAAATAATGCTGGAGAGATCAAATTTAGGTATTCCGGGGGCTCCAGGTCAGATTACCTCCGGAAGATTTGGGTCTGTAAACACCTAAGACATGCTGTGGTCTTAGGAAACACAGGCATGAAGGACAGTGAAGGAGTCAGGAGCCCCTGGGCCTCTAGGCTTTCAAAGTGCTGCATCTGATGTACTTTGGGACAGGTTGCTAGGGCAACCGAGTGGGCCTTCTGCTGGGAATCCTGTCGCTCCTGAGAATACTATCCCTCCTGGAATGTTGCCTTGTCCCCCAGTGGGGCCACTGTGAGGGAATGGAACCTGCTGAGGAGGAGGCTGTACTGGAGGGAAGCCCTGGGGGAAGCCCATCTGTCCTTGAGGTACCACTGGAGGCCCCAGGGACCCATGCCCCATGATAGGATTATGTAACATCAAGCTAGGCCCCATTGGGACCTCATGAGAAGGTATGTTGGGTCCCATGGCATTAGAAGAGGGCATCTGATTGGAGTGAGAAAGTGGCTGGATCATTCCTATGGGCTGAGGGTTGGAATCAGAACCAAGGGGTTTGGACCTGAAATTTGAATATTCTGTGTATTAATGCCCATTCCTGGCATATTATTCATTGATGGCAAGTTGGGCGAACCAGCTGGAGACTTTGGTTTTTGGGGCAAGGGAGAACAGGAGTACTGGGCTGTTTATTTTAGGTGGAGAATCCATCTTCAGACTTTGGACTATTTTCTTTCAACTCCAGTGTATAGAAAAATCAAACTACGACCTCAGAGCAGAGTATTACTGAAAAGCACAAAAAAATGAGCTACGTTCAGTGAGGCGGGGTGGGGGGTGGGGTGCGGCAAATTTTCTTTTTAAAAATATTGATGCTTGGGCCATCTGTTTTTCAGTTCACATGCTCTTCAGCACGGCCTGCATCCGGGTATACAAACCCACCCTCGGGGTTCTCTCCACTCCTCTCTATTCCTCCAGTTCCGTGGTCAAGTGTGTTTCCTTCCCTGTGACCCTGCTGGTGACCCTCGGCTTCCCACCCCCTCCCCCATCTCCTCTTCCCTTGGCAGCTGCAATACCTGAGTTCTCTGGGGGAACACTCTAGGGAGGCCTGGCCTCTGCCTCTGATGCCCTCCTGCCTCTCTTCCCTCAGCCTTCTCCTCCCTGCTGTGCTCTTCCTTGCCTACCTTGTTTCTTGTTCTCCTTTTCTTAGGAATTCCCAAGGGAATTTTAATAATGTGGGAATGGAACCAATGCTAAAAGCTATTCAGGATTTTGTTTTTGTTTTAAATTTTGTGTTCCTTCCCTTTCCTCCCTCTTCCCATGCGTGAAATGTTCTGTGTAATCTTCATAAAATTTGGTACAAAACCACTTGCCAGAGCTGTGGTGTCAGAAAAATAAATATATTGTTTCTAAAAAAAAAATTGTCCTCTGGCTTCCATATTCCCTACACATATGTGCATATATGATCCTAGCACTTGGAGGCAGAGGCTGACACAGGGAGATCTCTATGAGTTTGAAGACAGCCTCATTTACATAGTAAGTTCCTGGCTGGCCAGGACTACATAGTAAGACCTAGTCTTCAGGAAAAAAAAAAAAAGAAGAAGCTACTGTGCTACTGGGCACACAGGACTTGGGATTACAACATCAAAGAAAATGTAGAGATGAATACTCAGTAAATGAAATATATTCCACATTTATATAAAAAGAAACATAGAAATTAATACAAAAGTAGTGTGTGCAGAACCTCCTATTTACTTGGCTTGTGTCTGGTACAACAGAGATTTTTTTTTTTTACTTATTGCTACTGTGAATAATTAAAAATGATATTCACATTGTTAATTTTTTTACAAAATTAATATTTTCTAGACATGTCAAAAGAGGTGAAAAACTGTGCACACAATAGCATACACACACTAGTTTATAACATCTAGCAATTTGGAATAGGTCAATCGTTAAACTGCAATTCATCCATATGAGAGAATATTTGTCTGCAAAAAAAGCTTCTAACTGATTAAAATAAATGGAGGAACCATAACTATATGTGAATTAATATTTGAAGTCTATCAGAAAATTCTGCCTGTCATGTGATTTCAAAACTATGACTTTCTATAAAGGCCAAAGTATACAGGCAGTAAAAATATCAGTGTTTGAAGAGTGAAGGAAGAAGGGGATGAAATTGGAGTCATGAGAATGTACTAATTTTATTTATGGTTATGATAACTATTCTAAATGAAACAATTTAGGATAGAAAGGGTTTATTTTGGCATATAGATGATGGGTAGATTCCATTATGGTCAGTAAATACTGGGGAAGGAGTTTGAAGCAGTAGATCACATTGGATGTTGTCTTGGGTAAAAGAGAGAGAAGAATGTTGGCATTCAACTAGCTTTCATTTTTTTTTTCTATTAAGATCAAGGTGCCAGTCTAGGGAATAGTATTGTTCACATTTAGGATGGATTTTTACCTCCTCAATTAACATAATCTAATAGTCCTCATTGGAATGCCAAGAGATTAACCTGCTAAAGACTGTCTTTCATAGGAATGTAAAATGACTTGCTGTAGGCAGATTTCTCTGTCCAACCTGCCAGTTCCCAAATAAGCACACAGATACTAATTATGAAAACTTGGCTGATAGCTTAGGTTTATTTCTAGCTAACTCATAACTTAAATTAACCCATTTCTATTAATTTACATGCTGCCACGTGGCTCATTTGTTGTTACCTCATCTTCTACATGTCATGCTTTCTCCATATCTCCTGCTGACATCACCCATCTTTTTCCCAGCATCCTCTGTGCCTAGAAATCCTCCCTAGTTATTGGACAATCAGCTCTTTATTAATCCAATCAGAGTGGCACTTCTTCACAGTGTAGCTCTAACTATGTTCTTTTCAACTCTATCAGAGAGCCAAGAAGACATAACATTACCTGAGTAAACAGGAAGTGCAGAGCAAACAATTTCCCAAACTACAGAAATAACAGAAATTTCTTTCTTTCCTGTACAGTCACCCAAGGTTCCTTTGCAACCTTAGAGCATCTATATTTAGCCTACAGGCCTAAAATATCTGACGGACATTTTTGTAAAGCAGGGATTTTGAAGGACTGT